>CAKAOI010047227.1:72738-144491 GCA_916701655.1 Sebastiscus albofasciatus
GGTGTTCCTCAAGGTCTTGGTGTCTTAATGTGGTATTTTGGAGGGATTATTGATCATTTTTATCAATTCTCCAGTGGTAAAAAATGGTTAAATTTAGCACCAAATCTGTGTAACAAATGGTATCAACCCAAAGATTGCCGCAACTACTTATGAGACATAATAGAGCATGGGATTCATGTACATCATGTATTTCTATCATAATGTTCTAAGCCCTTATACATTTTTACAATGTATTTTAATTCATTCATTCATTCAATCATGTTTATTTCTGATTTAAGACTAGAACAACTTGACACACAGTGCTAAGCTGCATCTCAAATTAATCTTCAGGTTCCCAGCTTTCAGATGATGTACACCACTTCTATGTGACATCTACTGTTGACCTGCTATCTCCCCCTAAAGACCACCTGCACCCCCCTAAAAAAAGACAAACAGGGGTCTATTGTGGGTCTCAGAGGGTTAAGGTCCATGCCTGTGTGGTGAAACATTAGTTATGACAGTGGGGAGAAGTGGATGTTCAGAGGAGAAAAGGTGAAACGTCTTCATTCACATTGAGAGACAAGCCTATTATAACTTTCGTTGTTGTTCCTTTTTTGTGGATATTTCCATTCCATCTGTCAAGCTGCCTGTGAGACACAGAGAGCCACGCTGAAAGCCTCACCACTGAGGCCTTGCGCAAACTGAGACCCACACATGCGTTCCCCTGATTGCAATTCCACGCATTCCCGCAGACACACAATCTACAGGCTGGCGTCACCATGTGCTGCCCCGCAGCACTCACAGTGTGCCCCTCAAGCTGTTCCATTTTCCCTGACAAATATCACCCTGGGCAATCCATCAAAGGCATAAGCCCATTCTTAAGGTGTTGGACGATTTTGTCGCCACTGCTGCCACATTGTTATGTCACGCAGCGTCTTTCTGTCCACCAATTAGCCAAAGTACTCTCTTTATATCGCTGCGCTCTGTGCATGCTCTATAATGTCATCCTTCCAGACTGATTCTCCAGACTCCATCTGAACCTCCCCTTTATGTCCCATTCTCTGCTGTATGATTGATGTGCTTTCCACCTTTGGCAATGTATGCGTTGCTGGTGGCATTTGCTTATCTCAGCCATCCAGAGGCCTGTACTATGAAGCAAGTTCAACATACACAGGCTCGTTATCTGGCTTAACTAACCCTAACAACTAAGATCACGCTAAACGGTCCTACGAAGGTGGTTATCAACTCAGTAAGTTCAAGTATCTCGAGGTCTTGTTCAGGAGCGAGGGTCAAATGGAGCGGGAGATGGACAGGCGGTTCTGTGCAGCATCAGCAGTTATGAGCCAGAAGGCAAAGCTCTCAATTTACCAGTCCCTTCTACGTCCCAACCCTCACCTGTGGTCATGAGCTTTGGGTAGTGACCGAAAGAATAAGATCACGGATACGGCCGAAATTAGCTTCCTTCGTAGGGTGGCTGGGCTCTGCCTTAGAGATAGGGTGAGGAGCTCGGACATCCAGAGGGAGCTTGTAGTAGAGCCGCTGCTCCTTCGCATTGAAAGGGTCCAGCTGAGGTGGTTCAGGCATCTGATCAGGATGCCTCCTGGACGCCTCCCTTTGGAGGTTTTCCGGACACTGGTAAGAGGCCCCGGGGTAGACCCAGAACACGCTGGAGAGATTATGTATCTGGTCTGGTATGGTAACGCCTCAGGGTCCCCCAGGAAGAACTGGAAAACGTTGCCGGGTGAGAGAGACGACTAGAATATCCTGCTAAGCCTGCTGCCCCTGCTCTGATTGGTCAGTAGGCGTTGCTTTCATATGAGTCTTGAATTTACCATGGCGATCTACCCCGGTAAGAAGTGAACCACCGTCGTAGGACTAAAACCGCAGTGTTAAACCTGAAGTTACCTCGCTAACCCCAAACCATATTCTGTACAACACGGCACTTGGCAAAGAGGGAAATTAGGCTGATTCGCCAGGTCATTGCCCTGCACAGAGATCATGCCGAGTTTAATCGTAGCTTAATCAGTGAGAACAGGAAGGGAATCGTGTCGCAATTCGCCCCCAAATCTCTCGCTTTCCTCCCCCGCGCTGTCGCAGAAACCGGACAGATTGTGTCAGATTACCAGAGCTCTCCAATAAGCCTATTTATTTCATTTAAAAAACGCTAAAGCAAATTGGAAGTAGTGTAGGAATAAATAAATAAATAAAGCAGAAGTTTTTTATCCTCGATGTTGTCAAGTCTCACTCAGCAGCCAGGCGGGAGAGCTCTGATGAGCCACAAGCGCAAACAGCTTGCAACTTGAGTGACGGCATTACACCAGCAGGCACATCAGCAATCAGACCTCATTTCCTAGTAATTTGGTGTCGCCGGAGCTGTATTAACTCCATAGGTGGTCCCGTCTGTTTGGAAGGCTAAATAAATGTCATAGTACCCGCCCGGTTCACAGGAGATCCATAAAGTAATGATAAATGCCGCTCTGTTTGTGCAGATATCAGCAGTGATGGCACCTTAGCTCCTTCAGGTAAGACCGATTTGAGTCCCACATGTTGTGATCAAGGCCTCTCCCGTACATACTTGAGTGCAGTGCAGGGTGTTTTCTGAGTCAGGGCTATGGGGCACGACGGGAGGTATCAGAACCTTCTCTACACCCTATATCAATATTGTCAGATTACAGTAGCTGGGTTTTTGGCTGGCAAAGGGAGGGGGATTACAGTCCTCTTTGAAGCTCAGCTGGCCAGTGTTTGATTGAAGTGGAATCCCAAGAAGAGGGGAGGGACAGAGGAACGGTGAGGGCTTTTCCCACTGTCTGTGTCGACAGCTTCTGAGCATCGCTGTGATCCAAATACTCCTCCATGCTATCACATCTTTTTTCACCCTGCTGTTTGTTTCCCACAACATTTCTTCCCCTTGCCTCCCCGTGTGTTTTTCTTTATAACTCAATGCAGAAAGGAGTTGTCCAGGAGAGTGCCACGGGGGGTCTCCTGATGCATGGAGTCGCGAGGATCTCTTATCAGTCACAATACAGTCAGTCATCATTTTCACCAGCAGCTTGGGGTTACAGCGCTAAACTGCTGGACTGAGATTAACAGTTTGCAGCTACTGTAGGAGGGGGTTCCGCTATCTTTCTCTCCCACCTCTTCTTTTAGTGTATTTTTAAATCCTTGCACATGTAGGTGCAATAAAATGCAAATTTGTTTTAACGCTACTAATTTCTTTAACACATTAACACAACTTGTGATTTTTAGGTTGTAGCGGGTTCAGTTTTAAAGCTACAGTGAAGATACTGGTACCATATAAAACTAGAAAATCTAATGAATCCATGTCCATGTTGCAAAGGAGGCTAAAAACACTCAAATTACGCAATATTTTGGTGAGAAAAAACTGTCATGGCCATTTTCAAAGGGGTCCCTTGACCTCTGACCTCAAGATATGTGAATGAAAATGGGTTCTATGGGTACCCATGAGTCTCCCCTTTACAGACATGCCCACTTTATGATAATCACATGCAGTATAAATGTGTTATTCCTATTCTAAAATGGTGTATCTGAATATTTCTGCATACTGGGGTCCCTAAACAGTCTTACATTACATAAATTGGGTCTCACTGCAAAGCTGAGACTCTGGTGGATCCAATGAGCCCAACTGTATTCATGTGTGATGATGTTAGTCCCCATATTGTTGATGTTGTTGCCTGTTGGGCTGCAGTTTGCCATGTTATGATTTAAACATATTTCTTTATGCTAAATGCAGTACCTGTGAGGGTTTAGGGACTATATTTGTCATTGTTTTGTGTTGTTAATTGATTTCCAATAATAAATATAATACTTCCTTTTAAGGCACATTTTCGATTGACAGTCCTATTTAAGACCAATTAAAGTGCAAAGACCCAGTAGTGATATACGGCTTCTGACCTTCTAGGACATAGAGGGGGGGTGTTTTTCGAGTCGAGCTTTGATAAAATGGCAGAATATAACCAGACTGACTAAATTCTATTGCTGGTGATGTGTTGAGAGGGCTTCCAGGTGATGTAATTTAGCATCCAAGGATCATTTCCATTGACAACTATGTTTGTTAGCACTTAGTAAATGCTGGCTTATTATTTTATGAAACATAATATCTAGGGGCCTATCTTACTCATCTATTGAGTCATGTATCAATGTAGATACGCAGCATCAACAGATGAAAAGCAGTGTTTTTATTGTACGGTGAAAGCATTCAACCCAGTGAGAAAGTGTAGTTGCTGCAGCTGCGAAGATATAGGCCATAGTGTAAGCAAGCACAACACTTGAATATAAAAAGCTGCTGGAGAAGTAGTAGGCACCAATAATCAAACAACAAAAGCAATAAACTATGTTCTTCTTTCATGACTACAAAGTGTTCTAATAAAAAGTGTGAGTAATATCTAGAACATTGTCAGAGTTAAACATAAAGCTGCACCTGACTGAGGCTAGAAAAGGAATAGTTAAGGTAACATAGTGGAGCGGTTTTATGTGCAATCATGTATCAAAGTTATTACTTTAAAAGTTTTATTCCCAAGCACCTTTCTTATTGTCTGCTACACTGTGTAATATTGTGGCTTTGGATTTCCAAGCCCTTTTCAGTCCAACATAATATGAATAGAGGTGTAACTTGATTGACTTAATCAAGGATACTTGATTACAACAAAATATTTAAGTATTATTTAAGTATTCAAATCACAAATGGCAGGATGCAGGAGCAGATATTGATACAGAATATGTCTGATAATACCATCTTTTCTGGAGACTGCAGCCTCTGGGGAGCCGCCTGTCTGTTAATTAACAGTGAACATAAATAGTCAGGAGACCTTGAAGGAAAAAAAAAAAGAAAAGATCAAACCTAATTGCATAAAGCTTTGCACTGGACACCTGAAAAATCTATGTATATGAAATTTAAAGCCATTGACGTGCGTACATTAGGATATTGATGCTGCATAGACAACACGGTAAAAACAAGCCATCAGAGAGTCCCTTATTGATTTGCTTTGCTGTTGCGTTAGAAAAGCTGTCTAATGCACTGCAGCTGTGTGTTGTAATGCATGCATTGCAATGAGATGCATGTCGATTTTCTCATCCATTATTTAAAAAAAAAAATCCCTCATGGTCGCACACAAGTGTGCAATTTATCAATAATTGTAAATGCTGTATATCACGGTTGGATTACATGGTGACGCTGCAGTAAAAAAGGATCTGTAGAACCTCAACAAACTAAGCACCTAATGCAATAAGGACGAAACATAGTTAAAGCGTTTAAAAGAGTTAATAAAAATCCCTTACTGTTGCAAACAAGTGTGTAAATCATCAGTAATTGTCTGTAAATACTGTATATCAGGGTTGAATTACATGGTGGCGCTACAGTGACACATGGTCTGTAGAACCTCAACAAACTAAGCACCTATTTAATACAATAAGGACGAAATATACTTAAACCATTTAAAAATAGTTAATAAAAATCCCTTACTGTTGCACACAAGTGTGTAAATTATCAATAATTGTCTGTAAATACTGTATATCAGGGTTGAATTACATGGTGGCGCTACAGTGACACATGGTCTGTAGAACCTCAACAAACTAAGCACCCATTTAATGCATGGACAACATATTGTTAAAGTGTTTAAAAGGGTTAACTTAATAGAGACTGATTTTCTTTCGTTTTGGGCCTATTGGTTCTTCTAAAACCATAATGGGGATGGGCACCATGTGACATGTGACAGGGATGTGAGAGCCAGACCTTACACTCACTTTTCCACTTCTAGAGTGACAGCAGGGTAGATAGCGAGCTTTAATTGCATTTGACGGACGATCACGCTTTCAGGGACCTTCAAGTCAGTAAAGACTCACCTGAGAAAAGGGTGAGGAAGGTGGTGGGCTGGAAACAGCGGATTGACACCCTCCCTGAAAGCCGCTTGCTTGATTGCACCCAGCACACCTACATCCTACTCTACCACCACCCCCCCATTGCATCATACCAGTCAAAACAAATATGTTTTTTGAGTGTGCTTAACATTCATCGGCTCCTTTGAGTCTGGCAACTTAACCTCACACTTTAATCCATTAATGCCTGCTTTTTTTTGCTTCTGCAAGGAGAAGCAATCTGCATAGCAGTATTCATACAGTGCAAAAAAGGGGGAAGAATTAGGGGATTAGGGACTTAAGGAAGTCTCTCATCTGGAGCAGTTGTTACCAGATTTATTTATTTATTTTTAAACGACGAAGGTTATGAAAAAGACTGAATCAGGATCGGTTATTTGGAGTGCAGATGAATATATGGTTTTCCTCCCTTTTCACCAAGCAAAAGCACAGAATGAGAGCAAGACATAAGAATATAGCATGAAAAAAGAGAATGAGATAAGCGTGTAGTGAAACGTCCTTTGATCAAAGTATGAGGAATTGAGGAACATTAGGCGACCGTGCCTAAATGGTGGATTTTTGCTTTGCTGTCTGTTCGAGGAAGCTGGGAATCTATCAACAGGAGGATGGAGGCCCAGGAGCATGTGTCCTTTGAACTTGGGATTGTTCAGCTGGCAAAAAGCCATGACTGCAGAGTCGAGAGAAGGAAAAAAAAGATGAGTGGGGTAAAGGCAAAGGGTGAGCGAAGAAGTAGATCAGTTCGAAGGGGAGGAGATAAAGAAAGTAAGGTGACTAGAGAGCCAAAGTGTAGATATTCACTAAATATAGGGCTGTCAATCCATTAAGATATTTAATCGCAATTAATCGCATGACTGTCCGTAACAAATTAATCACACAGTTTTTATCTGTTCAAAATATACCTTAAAGGGAGATTTCTCAAGTATTTAATACTCTTATCAACATGAGAGTAGGCAAATATGCTTTCTTTATGCAAATGTATGTATATATTTATTATTGGAAATCAATTAACAACACAAAACAATGACAAATATTGTCCAGAAACCCTCACAGGTACTGCATTTAGCATAAATAATATGCTCAAATCATAACATGGCAAACTGCAGCCCAACAGACAACAACAGCTGTCAGTGTGTCAGTGTGCTGACTTGACTATGACTTGCCCAAACTGCATGTGATTATCATAATCACATGCTGATTATCATAAAGTGGCATGTATTGAACCCATTTTCAGGTCAAGGGACCCCTTTGAAAATGGCCATGCTTTTTCTTTTCTTGCATAAATGTAGCACAAGTTTGGAGCGTTATTTAGCCTCCTCTAGCTTTAAAACTGAGCCCACTACAACCTAAAAATTACAAGTTGCGTTAAAGAAATTAGTGGTGTTGAAACAAATTTGCATTGACATGTTATTATTGCGTTAACTTTGACAGCCCTATTTAATACGTTTAAAAAGAAAGACTGACAAAGAGGAGAGTAAGATGCAATTTCAGAGGGTTATTGATGGTTTTCCAATCACTGGCTGTCCTTCTACTGGAGAACTTAATTTGGTTGTTAGTAGTAGTAGTTTGTAGTACGTGCACAAAATGCCTTATAACCCTATGTACTGTTGTTGAGTAGGTTTACTTCAAGATGAATTTCCTGATTACTTTTAAAAGGGTGCACCCTAACAACTACTTTAGAGATTATTTATGGTTTACAATATTCTCAGCATTATGTTATAGATTTTAATGTAGTGTATATATTGAAATATGCAATTTAATTCCCAAGTACTGGATGCTTTAACCGCAATTTCCTCTACTTGAGCAATTTAGTTAATTTAGTTTTTTCAGCCTTCAATTATTATTGTGTTTATTGTCCAATTGGTTTGTTATTTATTCTCATTCATTTACTATTCACTAACTAACCCCTCTGGATAAGTTAGTACACTATAATCAAGTCAGTTATTACTTTTATTACCCCTTGAGGGGGGAAATTGTACCACTGAAACTTCTAACAATACACTTCAGTAAAAGATCTCCTCATCTGTGCCCGTTACCAACCAACACAAACTGAAAGTGAGGGAATTTCTTGGGTAACTAGAGGAAGGGAGAGGAAGAGAGCCATAATGATAGAAAGATAACGACAGCTACTTTACAAACACCGAGTCCCAACAGCACACAGCAGCAGCAGCAGCAGCAGAGCTGTAACGCAGCAGCTTTGATAAACACCAACAAAATCGCAGCAATCAGATCCAATAGAGACTTGAAGCGTGGAGGGCTTCATTAGACTTTATCAGTTTAGTTGGCTGGTGAAGGCGAAAAGACGCGGCTTGGATTCTGTCCGTCGTCACAGCCAGACGTAGTGCTGATAAGGTTATCTATGGAAGCTCTTCAGGCGGCCTAACGGGGTACAGCCCCCTCATTAGCACTGCGCTTATTTATGTATACAGGACAAGTTAATTGGGAGTTCAATTATCAGGCAGCGAGTCGCTCCCACCCCCTCCCCAACTGCACTCTCCGCCCCAAATCCCTCCACCTCATCCCTCTGTGGATGCCAGTGGGGAGATAGCACAATTATCACCGTGATGGATGAGTCTCCTTGGTGTCCTCTGCTCTTTGCCCCAGCTCCGTTCCATCACGGTCCCACCCAAACTATTACAACTAAAATCCAATGTCCCGCCTCACTCAAATCACAAAAAAGTATGGTGAATAGTAGGGAGGTCGCAATAACCGCAATAATGCACTATATCTATAGCTATATATATCTATATCTATATCTATATATATATATATATATATATATATCTATATCTATATATATCTATATATATATCTATATCTATATATATCTATCTATATCTATATCTATATCTATATCGACAAGCCATTCGCAGGGGAGTAACATGACGTCATATCTGTTCCGTATCCGTCAACCAAAACAAACCATAGCTGGCCGCAACAAGGAAGTAGAAAACAGCGGAGGGTCCACGAGGATACGACCTGCACTCTCACATGTTAAATCCAAAGTAGTAAACACTACACAAACAGTAAAGTATGGGTTGCACACATTGTCAGGAAAAGCAAAGCAAGACATCACGGTTAAAGCTGCATGCTAACTCTGTCACGGACAGGAAACGTTATTGTATTGCGGTAACGTGCGGTCAAGCCGGCTGTCACTCTCATCTCCGTGGTCAAATCGGCCGATGCTACAACCGTAGAGAACCCATATACTGACATTTATGTTAAATGCATTCAAACGGCCCCGATGGAGCTGACCATGGATGTATAAAGAGATTTGGAGCTGACGGGAGAGCTAGAGGAGGACTTGGCAAAGTTAGCGAAAGTATACAAATAAGGTGTCAACAAAGGGAACTTTATATACAAAATACATATATGGAAATAAGATTGATTGGATTATATTCACCAGAAGTATAAAACATTACATGTTCCTTATAAATTAAAAAGAAAATACCACTAATTTGTGAGGGAAATGTCTTTATTCTTTGATTTTTGGGTTACTTGGAAAAAAATGATAATTAATGACTGATATATTTGACTTCAGGACATCTCTGATATTTTAATATATTAATTTAGATATTTAGAAGTGTATGATTCAACTTTTTTCCCATGGTTTAGTGTTTGAAAAGTTAACAGAAATTGCAATAAATCATAATAACGAATCGCAATACATATCAAATCAGCACCCAAGTGTCGTGATAGTATGGAATCAGGAGATAGGTGTATCGTCCCAGTCATGGTGTATAGCATATCCTAACATCTATGAGGTATTAACATGAGTATCATTTAGACTATTCCTGCATTCTGCATTTCATCCCAATGGGGTAGATTTGCTGGAGAATCAGCTGGAGTGCTTTATTGCCCAAAGGAATGTTATGATACAACAGAAACAGAAATGAGCGCTATTCTTCCAGTACAAATGCAGCTAAAGATCTCAGGGTTGCAAACAACGCCAGAGGATGGAATGACAGAAAGGCTGATAGGAAAATAATTAACATTTCATCATCTTCTGTAAAAGGTGAGAGAATTTATGTCTTACAGGAAGCAACAGGGTTCCAGAGGAATTATTAACGCTTAACACAAACTATATAACTGAACTAATTAATGATGACATATTCACAGCTGAAAAGTGTTCACAGCTTAAATTGGCCACATGTGGTCCTTTTGAAACGCACACCTATTTTAAATAACGGCTGCCTTTTTTTTTTTTTACATTATGTGAAATGTAATTTCATAAAAAAGAAAAGTTCAAACATATTCATACGATATTCATTCTGTAGAGTTGTAGAACAAAATATCATAGTTCGTGTATGTGAAGGTCTTTCTTGAGCTCACCTTTCTGAATGTAATATAAAAAACAATGTTCAAGCTTTAGCTAAAAACAAACAAGTAGAGCTGCATCATATAAAATGCCAAGTTGTGGTGTTAAGAGGAGTGTTGAATTACACCAGCTGATGAACCCAGTCTGGTCTGTCAGGGGAAATAAGCTCTAAAAAAGGACAGTATGAGGTTGAAACGGACGCCTTGACTCCTTCTCCCTCCGCAGCTACAGGCTCGCCTGAGGTCACGGCGGAGGAGGATGGATGGGGGGTGCCTTTCAGACATGCAGGGTCCAGCCCGGTTAACTGCAGAGCTCCGCAGGGACCCAGGTTTCAGCTTTATTCCGACATATATAATAAAAAGTGATGATGAAAGTGAATTGGAGAGTAGTGAGCAGTAATGAGCTAAGCAGCTGTTTTTCAACCCTTCTCTATATGGCGCTGCCAAGTGGAAAAGGGGCTGCTGCATCAACCTTTTTCCCTCGTAAATGGTGATGTAGTGTTTATTCCACTGCCAGGGAAGAGGCAGCAAATGTGGACGGATAACATCCAATTTTCTGTGACACTGCCAGATATTATTTCCTGTCACAAGCTTAAAAAAAGAAAAAAAGAGTTAAATTCACGCCTACGCTATATAACTGATTAGGTTAGGGAAGATTACTTTTCAAATGTAAACCATAGCTGACTGCTGATTATCTCCCAAGAGTAGAGATGCACCAATCGATTGGCAACCATATCAAAACCGGCTGGTTTTCAGCTGATCGGCCGTGACCGGTGACCGGCCGGTCAGTTTCATATTTATTTTTTTGCCTGTCATAAATACACACATGTGCCGTATGATAGATTTATGTCACGCACACACACACACATACCATGTCGTTGGTGTGAAAGTTCTTCAGCGTGAGTGAAGAAGACATGAAGCTCCCAATTTGTCACAACTGCAAGTCTAAAATAAAGCCACCTTAGAAACCTTTGGAACAACTAACTTAAATCAGACACTTAAAACGTATTATATTATAATTCATTCCCATGCATGCTGCTCAGAATAATCATCACAGTGACTGGCTCTATTGTCAAGAGCGCAGGGTCTTTCCATAGCACAGTCCTGCTTATAACGGAGCTAACAGCTAACGTTAACAGAGGTTGAATTGCATTATGATGCATTCAAGCTCTTCTTCGTAAACATGAGTATTGAGCTAAGGTAAATTATAACGCTATCATGATGTGTTTAAATGTAATCTTGTAAAATATAGTTTTTGGCGAGAAACTTGAATAATTCCAGTTGTTTGAAGGAGATGTTTTCACATCAATATAGAGAGTATTATGATCTGTTTAACTTCATAACACTAGCTCTAAGCAGCTTATAATTAGATTGCGTGTTCTTATGCAAATAACCTCTATAGATGACAAAAACAAAGTAAAAGGATAACATCGTTTACACTGACTTCAGAATGGTTGAAATTATTTATTATTATATTTCGGGGTGGAGGTGAAAATTGGAATCAGCCAAGAAAATTGCAATCAGTGCATCTCTAAGCATTACTGTGAATTTAAATTCTTACACCTAAATCTATACAACGACATTTTACGAGATGACATTTGAACATATCATGACAACGTTATAATTTACATTCTCCCAATACTCACACTCAACGTATCATAATGGAACTCGCAACGCTAGCTATTACCTCCGTTATTTAGCCAAGCAGGATGGTGTTGCCTACCGGCTACTATCAGCTAACAGCTAACGTTAACTAGCTCCTCCTGCCAATTATCTGTCTCCACACTGCCAACATGTTTTGTTTTGTTTTAGTAGTGTGTCATGGCGCGATTGACGACTAGAAAGCAGTAATGCCCATCTTATCATATTTGTCGATAACGATCAATCAGGGCATACCTTCTTTAAAGTCAGGTGCAAATCCAGCCTCATGGCAACCTGAAAGACTGCTCATAGTTTGTTGAGTAAATGAATATATTAATATCACAGCAGTTATTTTCACAAATTCATTTAACCTCCAATTAGAGCTCGTATAGCTGCGTTGCCCCACGCTGCTGTTTGGGGTTCAACAGAGAACAAAGCCAGGGTCAGCGTCAATTATAAAAACAATGGCCCACAGAGGCACATAGTGGCTTTAATTACAACCCCTAATGGAAAAAGGCCTGCCCACTATGCCAATGGGAACAGAATCTATGATTAAAGCAGGGATGCTTCGCCTACACACTTAAATTCAGCACAGAAATGTTTCAAATAGTATGCGTTTGCTTATCTGTGAGCAATCAATGTAATATTTGTGAGGTCAGTTTAAACTGTGTGATGTTCACTTTCAACCTTTCTGAACAACTTCATTCAACAACATTACTTTAAATGAGCAAAAAGAAACCTGTCAGTACCAGACAGGGATGAAGGGCGCTAACAGCTGAGTGAGATCACTTGTATTCAAATGAACGCAACAGGAGATACAGCGTCTACAAAGGGAGCAGTGGGATGAAAAAAAAAAAAAAAAACTGTGCTTGAGGGAGATGATCTGGCACAACCTCCTTAAATTACAAAACCTCAGCTGTCATATTCAATGTTCAGATTTTACTGATTCCACTTTGGGCTGACATTCACCATTAAAAAAGGATTTTAAAAAGTCTGAAAGACAATATTTTCGTAGTAAATTAGACCTCCGTGGCTCGTAGCTTCAATTTCAATCACGAGTCCAAGTGTGCTTCGTTGAATGTTGACACAATGTGCTTAAAGTTTAGCTCTTTTCTTTTCCGCCTCTGCTTAAATCAGACTTGAAAGCAACTTCTCTGTGTCAAACTCCATTCTCTCTTAGTATGCTCTAATGTGTACATCAAAGCATGCCACTTCCAAAGCCTTGCATTCATGAGCATACAGAAGCTATCAGTAAAGAGGCTGGTGCAGACAACCAACACTTTCTCTGATCACTACTCTCTCTCTCTCTCTCTCTCTCTCTCTCTCACGGTCTTGTCCAACTTACTTAATAATATTGTACTTGACGTATGTTATATTTCTTGTCATTAATAACTAGACTTTATTCGCAACTTTTCGTATTCATTGTTGCACAGGATAGCAAACATCAGTCATCCATCTCTGAGAAATAATAACTTTACTGTTTTTAATAAAACTGGTCAATACAGAGTGGTTTTTAAAGACTTTTTTTACATTTAATTTGGGGTTTGAAGGGGTTACTTTAGCTTCTAAAAGCTTTTCAACATACTTGGGGATCAGCCTGCCAGTTGCCAAATAGAGTACATGTAAGCTAATTTGGGCTATCAGCCTTTGATGTCGTTCTGATTGGCGATACTCATTGAAATGACGCTGAATATCATGACAAAATGTTTAATCCAGAAATGTTCCATAACATTTTTACAATAGGATATTACACAACATGTTCTCAAACTACTTCATATATCAACATTCAACCTCTTCTGTCTCTTAAGAGCCCTTTCTTTGGCTTGTGTTTGAAGGACTGCTACCTTTCACTTGTCCTGCAATTTGGTGTAATTATTTGTTGTCCATGAAACATCTGTTTTTATTTATTTCTTTATTTATTTTTCTGTAAAAGCCCATTAGCTATTGTTTTGGTGAGTCACATCCCAGTACTTCTTTAACACCCACATGTGAAAAAGCTGTTTTGGCATCTTTTCACATAAAGAGTTTCTCTGCTAATGAGCTGCTGCTGTGAGTGGCAGCCGCACTGGATGCATGTTTATGTTGGAATTGATGGATCAATTTCAGAGGTTATATTGCAATAACGTATGAATTTATAAATGTATATTAGCCTACGTCGTCCCTAAACTCAACAAAGCTATTACTGCTACATCCATGACATACTGCTTGGTGCTTTCTGCATAATACTAAAAATAAAAATAAAAATAAAAATAAAAATAAAAATAAAAATAAAAATAAGAAATAAATAAATGAAAAAATAAATAAAATAAATAAAAAATAAAAATAGTCTCAAATCACAAATACTTGTTCTCTTATCTCTGGTGGTATCTGGCCATGCATGCTGTTTAGGTTTAATTTGCCAAGGTTTTTATATATCTCTTAGATCTTAGGTCTGTAAGGTAAACAGAATTGTGTTTGTGTTGCTCACAACATTAAAACAAATTGCATTTAAACAGCAACATATCTTACCAGAAACAGTGTTGTTTCTATTCTGGATAATCCATAGTCCCATTGTGAACAGTTTTTACAGAAACTACTTTTTACTAAGGAACTGGCAACTGCATAAAGCTTTGTCTGGGGATTATCCAGAGTAACAACACAATGTGCGCATGCTGACATTTTTTTCAATTCCATAAGTACCACAAATGAAATTATATTCGGGAGAGGGCGGCAAGGTCAAAATGTCCAAAGAGAGAAATGTCTCTTGCCCACTAAGCTGAATACTTGACAAATCAAGAAATGTCATTACATGAATAATCAAGTTAATACAGCAATAGCGTCACTCGCTTGAGCCAATCGAATCTGTTGTTTACCCTGCGTAGATAGTTCGCTAGAGAGAACAACAGCGTAAGAGAGATGTGAGAGAGATGACAGCATGGAGCATGAAGCAATGACCTCATACTTTCAGGCTCCAGACTGTTTTCCCTGGTTTAACCAAAGTAGCACTACAAACCATGACCATGTTTGGATCGACTTGCAGATGTGAGTCAGCGTCCTCCGCTATGAACATGAACCAAGTACCGTTCTAAGCTCACCAATGAACACCTATGCATGTGCATGAGAAAGCCACAGGCCCATCTCTCTCTCTCTCTCTCTCTCTCTCTCTCTCTCTCTCTCTCTCTCTAGGAAAGGAAGTAGAAAGAAATGTAAAAACCAAAGCAAAAAGGGGACTGCTCAAAGCTCTTCTTGGCATGTCTATTAATTTTGTTTAAACCCGATATTTCTGCACAGGTGCAGATAAAGATCAGGCTACACTAATATTATTAGTACTATACTGCGTAGTAGTGATTCACATGTGGGTCAACCCACAGCCCACGGGTAAGCTTAGGATACTGGAAAATCTCACAGGTTCGATCAGACGTGTCAAAACATGACAAAGCAGCAGTTAGTTATTAATAACTCACAGAAACATTTAACCTTCAGTCCACCTTCTCTTACCCTCTCGCACCGCAGAGCTTAGTCCTGACAATTCTGCTACTATAATGCATAAAGTTGTCCGTTTGTGGGTCGAGTCTGGTGGTTGATTAACGCATATTTTTTGCAGGTTGGGCAGTGTGGATTGACTCTCATAATGGGTCAGGTGGGTTCAGGTATTAAAAAACCCTGACCTGCACATCACTACTGCGTGGGATTGTTTACGAATTGTGTGGTCCAAACATTTCCAACAATGCAAAAGTGAGCATGGCTCACATACCCCCGCTCACTGCTTGACCCATACTAAAGTAGGGCCAAAGGTTTTGCCCTTTTGGAACTAATGGCATTAGTCTATTGAGCACAATCAGGGCACAAATTTAGGGCACCCTGGTCAATAACCCCCAAAAGGCACAACTAGACCATACTGTCAACCATCACACCAAATTTGAAGCTCCTAAGTTAAATAGTTTCCAAGTTCTGCTCCGGAAACGAGGACGGACAGACGGACAAGACGGACGGAAAGACACTCAGAACACTATATACCCCCGACTACATTGTCGCGGGGTATAATAACTCCAGAGCACTGTAAAGCCAAAATGGTAGATGTAATCATTTCCACAATTCACAGCATGTTTTTATGCGTTATTCAGCTTCAATCCCTATTTGTTGGCGTTTAGCCTTTCAAAAATAACATTTTCACTGCGGTCAAAAAACAGTTTACTCTCTTGCTTGCCGAACACAAAGGGAGATACGCACCTGTATTAAGGGGGCGGTCTAGCAGAAACCTAACAGCACAATAGATTACATTTATATAACTACAATAACAAAGATCTTTTTTTTTTAAGGCGATAGACATTAAAAGCTTGATTTGAAAACTTCAACAGAAGCTTTGAATGTAAAAAGAAATTGCATTCGGTGCAGCATCATACACACCTCATCATTAAATATGTTCCCATGAAATGATGCGTTCTGCCTCTCTGAAGTGAGCAGGCCTTTAAAAATAAGCTTTCCTTTGACACGGCCCCTTCACCACAGAGCTAACACAGCCAGACATGGATTTGTTAGTACAGACATCTGAAGTGTCTTAAAATCAACTAAAAGAGAGAGACCTTTACATTCTCACCCACGTGTTTGATAAAAGGAAGAAATACACCGCTGCAATGGCATTCGGCCATAATGACCCAATTAACGGCCCCTCAATCCAAAGAACATCTCTGAAAATAAATTAACGCCGAGCAAATTAATATCTTCATGCTCGCTCTTGCTCTCCTCTCCATTTCTCACTCGCCATTGCTCTCGCCCCGATTCCTTCTTGTTCCGTTTCTCTGCTCCTTACCTCTATCTCTGTTCTCTCCCTCTATCTTACACTCACTCTCTCTCTCTCCATTTCAAAAGGACAAATGTTTCCTGCAGTCACTGTAGCACTGCATTGGTATTCTGCTCTCAATTTAGCCAATAGCCAGGCAGCAGTATCTGCTTCAAGCAACCACACCGCAATCTGACACAGAGCTCAGAGAGAGAGGGGGAGAGGAGGCTTGAAGAATTAAAGCAACTGAGAAAAATGAGAGACAGACCTATACGGCTGTCCAGCAGTGACATCATTTGCTGCACTATAAGGTCTCTAAACAGCCATTCACAAGAAATGAAGGATTATGCTTTTGTTTGGCTTCTTCAGAGAGCAAAAAGACGAAACAATACCGCTTCTCAAGCCGGTTTAAGACTTTCAACATCAAAACAATTAAAGGCTTTGATCAAAATCATGACTGCATGCTGATTTATTATTATTACTTCATGTATCAAAAGCAAAAAAAATACTGAACAAAATATTGTGCTTATCTCTGGGTGCCACAAAAATGCAAGACTTCAAACAATTGGCACATAACTGCTGGCAAAGTAGTTATCTACCTTTTGAAGATCCAGTAATTACAAGTCATTTCATCACACAGGACAAAGTAGGAGCTACTGAGTCTATTAATTATTACGGATTATGCGATGCAATATTACTAGTGCATACTGTATAACGGCAAAAAAAGTGGAGATAATGTAGGATTCAGGTGCAAGGTGTGGAGGCGCAGACAGTTTGAAAGAAAGAGAGGAGGGAGATAAGTGCAGGGGGAGGAGAGGCGGGAGTAGGAAGTGCTGACAGCGGGTAAAGGTGAAAGAGAGATAAGTGGAGTAAGGGAGTGAACTCGGGAGAGACGGAGCGGGGGAGGGAGGTGAAGAGAGATGGAAAGCCCAGATAGCCTTGAGAAGAGAAGGTAGGAGGCGGGTTAAGGGAATGCTGCGGGACGAAGAGAAACGGAGAGATGGATGAACGTAAAGCAGAGAGGGGGGGGGGACCCGCAGAAATGGAAATGGGATGTGTCAGTGAAGGAGGGGAGCCAGAGGTGTAAAACAGAACAGAGTTTGACATGAGCTGACAGCACAGGAGCACATCCCAAGAGGAAAAGAGCAGGGTGTGCACCCGAGACAATAGGCTTGGAAAGAAAGAACGAAGAAAGTCAGAGAAAGAGTGAAGAAAGGAGGAAATGCATGGAGAAAACAGCAGGACCTACAATGTGTGATTTTTGCATTTGAAATATTCTGTTTAGATATGCAGCACCTTTGTTGTTAAGTATTGTTTTAGTAAAAAACAATAAATGTAGCGCCTGTGCCACGTCAAAATCTCTTGTGTGAGTCACATAATCCCTAAGAAAGAGGTTTTTTTTCTTCAACAACTCAATCTTTCATGCAAAGAAACTTCTTAAAAACAGTTTTGACAACTGAATGAAACCAAACTGAAAATAGCAATATGCCTGCCTTTTCAAAAAGCACCTCACCCACCTTACGAGAAAAGAGGTAGCTGTCAAAAAGTCAATTTACTTGTTTTTCGTCAAACTTTATTAAGCAAACTTAAAAGAAATGGTTGATGAATAAATATAGTAGAATGTAATATAGTCTTAAAAAGAAGAAATTGCTTGTTAACAGCGACACCTGTGGCCGTTAAGTCAACGAAAGTCAGCGTCCTGTTGCTCGCGCTTGTGCTCGCTCTACATAGACGTGAACGAGCATCGGTCAAAACAGCGAGGCGACACACGTCAGCTAAAAAAAAATATCACTGTATAGTTCACCTGCTTGGCAGTAATGTTAGCTGACCAGACAAAGGTCTCTCCATGAATCAATGCTGATCCTAGTGTTGGCTTTTCCTGCCTCAGCCCCAGACTTACAAAAAGGGTTCATAAAGGGCTCAAAATGTCAGCGAGAGAGCCCTCGAGGTCTTGACGGCCCTAAAGACTCAACGACTTTGCGGGAACAAGCCGTGAGTGTGGACATTGGGATCGGGTCTACACCTCAACTATTAAACCCTACTAGAGCACAGACATCCTGCTGCTTCAAAGAAACAAGCCACTTGTGATCTCACTGCTCTTCAAAAAAACGTCAAGAAGAGACTGTTTTAGTATAATTTCTACACATATACCGCTGACCCGGTAGAAGATTCAATTGCGTCAAAGCGTGACCACAAAACACCTCATGACGAGCTACAGATTTAGAGTACAAAGCAAACAGAGGATATCTTTGCCTACAACAGATTTATATTAGCTTAATGCACAGGAACAATGCAGAGAAAGCATGGTAGAGCAGGTAGAGTATAGTGATTCCTTACCTTCCTTGCAGTACTTCCCCTTGAAGCGGGTGTGGGTGCAGTCGCAGTGAACTTCTCCATACTGAATAGAGCAAAACCCTCCATTGAAGCACGGGTTCTGTTTGGTGCAGAGGTACTCCAGGTCGCTCTGAATGCCCTGGCTATTTAACAAAGTGGGAGGCATCTCCCCCACCTTCAGGTTGGAGATCAAGCCCTGGAAGGGTGGCTCGTACTTCACCGTGCTAGACGTCAGCGCAGAGAGGCGCACATCCGGCGGGATCCCGCCCACGAACAGATCGCTGACCACCGCCATCTCCTTCCTCTTGGACTTGACCTCGGCCACTTTCGTCTCGCCGTCCACCATCAGGAGGGTCTCGCGGAAGTTGCGGGTGAGCAGGACCATGTGCCAGCGGTCGTCGTTCACCCGCGTCTCCATGTGCAACGTGGCCGGCTCGGCGCAGTGGATGGCGAAGCGCAGCTGGAGGCGCCCGCCGGCGATCAGAAGCTCCAAGAAGTCACAGTTGCCGCCGTCGTCCAGGTAGAGTACCAAGGCTTTGCTGATGTTGGTCTTGAGGCTAAAGCTCAGCTCGCCCACAGATCCAGCTTCCCAGCGTCCGTAGCGTGCCCACTGGCCAGGCGCCCCTCCGAATTCCAGCATGGTCACTGTAGTGAGCAGGCTGAAGAGGGCCAGAGGCCACAAGGGCCAACACAGGAATCTTAACCCCCTTGTCATGCTCAAAGTTCCCCTTCTCTACTTGCTGTCTTAAAGGTGTAATAAACCCCAGACGTAAGGCCTAGCTTCAGTGTAGCTAACAGATTTGAATTGTAAACAACAAGTATTAAATGTTACTGATCTAGGATATTAAGCTCACTGGGTAAAGTAATCCTCACAGAAACCCCTAGTCCAATTTTCCTGACGAATCAGCAGTTTGTTTTTTTCCCGTTCTCTCTGATGCTCTAATTCTTGTCCTTATCCTGATTCTCTCCTTCGTCTCTCCATCAGTTGGTGCCTCTGGGACTCGGAGGAAAGGAATGAGGAATAGCGGGAGAGTAAAAGAGGGGGGGATATGATAATTTCAACACTGCCGTTTCTTCAAAAGCCTCTTGGTCTATCCTGGACTGAAAATAGAACCTCCGTCTCCAGAATCCAGATCTCGGCGCAATTTCCAGGAAATTTGAGCTGCCGCCAAAAGCTTAAGGGTGGGGGGGAGGTGGAGGGGGTGGGAAGAGTTATCCGATTGTGATCTTTCGTTAAGGGAAGCGCAAGCAGGAGAAAATGAGAGAAAGAGCGAGGGAGCCGTGGAGTAGACGGGTATCAGAGTCTGCCAGTGTCTGCTCGAGCATGCGATGCGTTCATGGTCTCAGCGTAAACCCATTCTTCTCCTGAAACTTGAGGACTACAAAGCTTTACGCAGGAATGGGTCCCATCATGATGGTGGCAGAGTGGGGATCTGGAAGAAACACACAAACAAAAAAATGGAAATTACTCACATGTTCCAGTGCATTTCATCCAAACTATGCAAAATTGAGAATGTCATAAAAATGTGATTCCAAGTTAATCTGCAACTATTCGTTTTTACATGCCATTTAATCTTGTATCTTTTATCTCCGTTGCCTGTAGTTTGCTTTCGCCTGCAGTTTTAGACACATCCCTTCTTCAGTTGAAAGCTGACACTTCCAAAAAAAAAAAAAAAAAGTTTGTCTAGAGCCAAGCGATAAATAAGCTTTGTGAGTTTTGCATGGCTCCATACTTTCCCAGAGGGGGCCTGAGCAATATGAATGTCTTATTTCATCTGCTCCCTCTCAGTCATGCCAACAGATATGTCAAGCAACGTGCTGAACCTTAACATCCTGGTGTCATTTGCAGTGAAGATAGCTGTCACATTTTTTGGCCAATCAGCGGTATATTTGATAAATCACAGCCTTCCACTGTGACACACACACACACACTATGAACATACATATGCAAACACACACATCATTAAATCAAATGCGATTCAGAGTGGAGTGCTGCAGAGTCAATAGCTGTCTGAACAGCCAGTCTTGACCCCGGGGCTCGGCCTAATCCCCAGCCATTATTTCTTGAGTGAGATCTAATTTCCATCACAAACAGTCTACAATTAAAGCTAGGCTCACCCCTACTCATGCTCCCTTGTGCTATCCTGCCTGGCTTCAAAGTGACAACAGCGATGACGCTGGTATACAAGCAGGGGAGGGAGGGAGAAAGACAGACAGAGGGGGAGAGGGAGAGGGAGAGAGTGAGAGAGGGAGAAAGGCTGCATAATCATGATGTCAGACGGGCGAGGCTTAACATCGATGGAAAAAGATGAGGGAGGACAGTGGGGACAGACGGAGTTGTGAGAAACAGAAGAGAGAGGAAGACAAATAATATTAGGGCGATTTGTCTCTGGGTGACGTTCATATTGGCAAGCAAGAGAAAGCAATGCTTCCTTCACATGGAACTGAGATGACATCATTCCAGAAATACAAACAAACTTTAGCAATATTCACAGGCTGTGGTGGAACATCTGTCTGCATAATCTGTCACCTTTTTAAACTATGTTGTATTGTATTAATACAAATATTTAAAATAAAAATAACGTCAGCATTAGGGCTGTCAAAGTTAAGACGTTAACACATTACTGCAACTTGCAATTTTGAGGTTGTAGCAGGCTAGAGTGAAGATACTGGTATCATATGAAACTAGAGAACCTAAGGAATCCAACCATGTCATATAGGGGCTGTGTATTGGCAAGAATCTGGCGATTAGATACGTATCATGATACAGGCGTTATGATTCAATATATTGCAATATATTGCGATTTTGTTGATCTAATTACAGGAAAACTGTCATAGCATAAAGAACACCACCATATGCATAAAATCTGAGTTGAAAAAATTTACTTTTTTATGCATTCAGAACAGTGGGATCTGCATTTGCATGTATCACAGATAAAATCCAACATCACAGCACTACTGTGAGAGGGCACATACACTGACAGGGTGCATCTCTTTGCAATTGAAGTAAAGTATTGACAGTGTTAACAGAGTTAATCTTTGATAGTGATTGATAGTGTTTTTGAGAATCGATACAGTATCACAAAACATATCATCGCGATATTTGGTTTTTCCAGTATTTTCTTACACCCCTTATGTCATACTAGCTTGTTACGAAGGAGGTTAAATAACGCTCCAAACTTATGCTAGATTTTGGTGAGGAAAAACTGTCATGGCCATTTTCAAAGGGGTCCCTTGACCTCTGACCTCCAGATATGAGCATGTAAATGGGTTCTATGGGTACCCACGAGTCTCCCCTTTACAGACATGCCCACTTTATGATAATCACATGCAGTTTAGTAAGTCATAGTCAAGTCAGCACACTGACACACTGGGAATATACTTTATGTATAAGTTAGCCCTTTCCTATTTTCCATCCACTGTCCTTCTCATAACCAGATTTGTCCATTTCTCAAGTCAAGAGTCACTGCTTTATACATTTTTCCCTCCCTCTCCACAGAACTTGCCATTATGTCTTAAGTGTTAGATCAATTGGCAGCCCTATATGTCACATATTATACGTCTTTTAGTAGCTACGGAAGGCTTCTGATGATAAACAGCTCTATTTGCAATCCTACAGTGTCAAAAACCAATTAGTGTTCTCACTTTGGTAGATAGCAGCACATTGATGATGACAATGCACAGTGGCAGCTTGCAGCAGCATGCATCTATAGCAATACATTTCATCTGGTACAAAACAGAGTGCAAAAAAGACAAGAAAGCTCTGGCAGGTAGGTCGTTTATCTACTGTGTTTTGCTGTTTTCCTAGTAACCACCTTACTAAATTTTAGCTGGAGATGTGATCTGCTGTCAGTGTTGGGTGTATGGCTTCCTGACTTTTACTTGTTTGAGTTTCTGACGGCAAAAGGGAGGTGTTATGCTTCACAATAATCTCACATGTACACATCTAAAACAAATACCACATGATTTACTGTTTGTCAGACTTGTTAAATGTGAGACGCTGTCAGACAAAATGTCTTCTAATATGCGGCAGACACAACATGCCTGGAGGAGTGATAAAGCCGGGGCTGGTTTATTTTGGTCTCTCGGTGACAAGAGCCCGATCTGCATGTTTGCACACGTTCTTCTCTCGTTTGCACTCACGCCAGCATACACATATGTATGCTCAATTAACAGGCAAGATTCACAGGATTTGTTAGCAGACGTGAGAAGAAACGTGCGTCCTGTTAAGAGACATGAGTCATCCTGAGAGACGCATCTGGGTAGGTACATTGTACTGTAAATTTACATAGGCAGGAATGTCTACACCCAATTATAATGAAGCAAAACCTCTAATATGCAGACTGCTGTTTCATACACATGCAAAACCCCCTCCACCACTCACACACACAGATCATGACATTGTTTTAATTGCCATTATGAAGATCAACAATAACACGCTTAAAACCCCCGAACACTTTGGGACCAAAAGAATTGCATTTTGTGAACAATTTGAGAGCTTACGCTTGTTTAATCAACCATTCTTTTAACCACATCTGTGTCCCTTATGGGTAAATAGATTTGGAATATTCCCTGGCCAAATTGAATATTCATTGAGTTATTTCTGTCTGTTTGGGGACTCAGCAGTGTTTCCTGCTCTTTTCACAGCGCTGAAGGTTTACTACGTAGACTTTCAGTGTATTCTCGATGCATTGTGTTGCTAGTTATTAGGGGGTATTGGCCAGCTCGCCTGATGGTACTATTAAATCCCAAGGACACTGAGGAAACATAACAAGCCTCAAGAGATAACTCGAGCTCCGAGGGTTGTGCTGTGTGTGTGTTGATTGATTTTCGTTGCGTGTGCAGCTGTCTGCATTCAGCAAAGCAACTGTCCTTGTGTGACAGTGCTGGACTGTGTATACTCAGTGTGTGTCTATATTTATGCCTGCTTGGGATTATGATTTTTGTCACCGTTGTAGTCCACAATGTCTTCTCTGCAGCATTTGGTCGCAGCATTGTTTTACAAATGACACGTACGATCCAGCTTCGGTCCACTTTCAATCCAAAAATAGCATTATTTTCCATTTTTTTTATCCCCCCTTACTGCTAGAGTGACACCCATCTGCCTCGATTCTTTCCTCCAAAAAAAAAGACGACGGCAGCTCTCTGGCTCACAGTGCTTGGCTGAGCTGC
The DNA here is from genome assembly GCA_916701655.1 of Sebastiscus albofasciatus. NCBI lineage: Eukaryota > Metazoa > Chordata > Actinopteri > Perciformes > Sebastidae > Sebastiscus > Sebastiscus albofasciatus. Next base: position 96,827 of record CAKAOI010047227.1, read on the forward strand.
TGAAAGAGCAATCTGTACCCAGCCTCAAAACACCCTGACCCCACTTCTTGTCCAAGTGAAGCTCTGCAACCCCTCAGGATAACTGCGTGGTCATGTGAGCCAACAACCGACCCATTTCCTCTCACATCATCCCATGGGGGGGAACGTTGGCACCGTCTTGACAGGAACTAAGCAGAAACTCTTTAAGGCTTCATCCACATTGCAGTGGAAACTGTCCCATTTATTATTTTTATCCCATCACTTGTGAAAAAGATGGACCAGTATGCAAACGGTAATAAAAGGAGTGTATGTTGAAGTACATGGGATTCATTGCCTTACTTTCTTAGAGAATCGTAGAATTTCACTGCTATTGATATTGACTACTAAATTTCTGGTGTGGTGACATCCCTACTGACGAGATGCTCAAATTCAATCTCATCTCAAAGGCACTTACAATAACTTAAGTACGGCATAAATCATGTGTGTGTTTTGGTGTTTAATCCATCTCTTGCAGAGCTCCGCCTCGGCCAAACATCTTTAGATTCCCCACAGACCAGACTACACCTGTTGTGTGAAGCTGTGCCAGGCTTTCATCTTCCTTCTTCCGCTAACAGTCAGCTCACATACATTCAGGTAAAGTCTGGTTTGAATACTTCACTGCCCCTCAGCGCTACACTGACTTCAATGTTGCACTTTTTTCCCCCCTCCTAAGGGGCAAAACCTTATTTAGAATTGTAAATATGACACCGAAACACTTTTCAAATGCAATAAAAACGGCTCAAGCGTATGAAATATTTATGCGGTACAATAATCTAGACAAAGGGTAATAGAGGTGTAGCTCGCACAAATATTTACACATGCAAATAGTTTTCCTATGCACAAATGCACCTAAGCATATGCATTATACACACAGTTTCCACGTGCAAACAAGCAGACACACACACACACACATACACACACCATATCCTAGCCAGGCAGGAGCCATTAATCCTGGCCTGTGAGAAGCTCAGCAGTGCACCATCCGTCAGCATGAGGCTGCTGCCGCCGCCGCTGCTGTGCTCTAATTAACCAGAGAGGCACGCTGAGCCACTTTTAATATTCCTGGTCAAGATGGAGAACAAGGATTTCAAACAAGGAGTGGTGGGAGAGGGAGTACAAAAGAGGAACAATGGAGGAGAAGGCTGGTGCCAAGACGTTTGGAATAAATGGTGAAAGGAGTACGATGGGGAGAGGAGATAAGAGGAATGGCATGGTTTGGAAGTTAGACACTTCCAGGGAAGGTGGAAATAAAACCTTTGTGTGTTTCAATAGTATTTCTGAACAAAAACTGGAAGCAAATATAAAAGATTGTCTAGGATAAAAATAGTGCAGTTAGTACCTAAGTGCATTTTTACTATTTAAAATCAAATGTACAGTATGGTTGCACGATTATGGCCAAAATATGGCTGCACGATGTTGGAAAAAACTGACATTGCAATATTTTTTCTGCTATATATAAATATTGCAATATGAGAAAATACAGGAGTATTCACCCTACCCCTTTATTAGCTACATTTCAAAATTAAATGCTTCAATCTGGTGCACTTCGAGAGCAAAATTAACAACAATTAGAGGCTAGATAAACAAGTTAATGCTCTTAATTTAATCATAAATGCATCGGTTGTATAAATAATATCTACACCCAAACGTTTTGATATGCCGCAGCGTATTCTATGAGCAGAACACGCATTTTAAACGTCAATATCTCAGGCGATCATGTTCATTTAATGGTGGGAAGCCAAAATTGTGATTAATGTTCGATTAATTGTGCAGCCGTAATGTACAAGCTAATTACTGACAGGTGATTAGGTCATGAAGTGTAAAAGTTTTACATATTTCGTGCAACGAGAAAGTTGTTTACTTAAAAAAAAAAGTAATCCTCTGAGTTACAGACATTTCTTTCCCAATTTACGTCTATGGGAAAAAGTATTTTTGGGCCCAATGGCATCAAGTGACGGACACGAAAGTTGTAGTACCGCTGTTTGGCCACTACGAAAATTGGCATAAACGACCGTCGCTCTTCCTGGGGACTTGGTTGAGATACCGTGTATGAGTTTCATTCTTGAGGGCTTCTGTAGTGCATCATTTCTACTAGAAAGTCAAAATTTCTGACTGTCTGTCATCACTGGAATGCAGCTGGAGGATGAAGAGACAGATTTATGACTCTTGAGGGAATGAGGAATTACAAAGACTCTGTAATGTAGGTGTGTTCTCTTTTACAAAGAAGACATCTTAAAGCGGAGTGAAAATAAAACGAACTAATCAGTATTTCGACACAGTCCTCCAGTCATGTGGAGCGTGCGTGTTAACACAGAGGTGAGCAGGCCTTTATTTCACATCAGACTGCAGCCTTTGATCAGCCTCGTCAGCTGTAAGCCGCTAGTGACTAGCTCTGGATGTTACTGCTAACTGCATTTAGCCCTGATGAGGAGATGCTAATGAAACAGATCAAGGGCTTTAGCCTTGCTGTACGATTAATGATGACTTTAACGGGACTCCTTGTTGCTCCTTTTGCTGTGACACCTTGACAGGGTGAATCACGGGGAGTAAATGAATTCGCTCTGCAAGCTGAAATGTTGTGGGGATGAAAAGAGAAGGCAGTCACAAAGGGTGAGTTCAGGAACTGTATACACATACTGTAGGGGTGAGGACAAAACAATCATTTCACCTATATATCGATTTTGAAATAGATTTTTTTAATGCCAGAATCGATATAGTTGCTTCATTTGAGTCTATGTGAAGTTAGAGGGAAGTTACCGCTTTTATTGTTGTAGTCTGAGAAACGTGACGTCATATCTGTTCCGTATCCTTCAACCAAAACAAACCGCAGTCGGCCGAAACAAGAAAGTAGACAACGGCGGAGGGTCTGCGTGGATTCAACCTGCACCCTCACGTGGTAAACACTACACATCCAGTAAAGTATGGAAACACTTTGGGTTTCACACTTTGTCAGGAAAAGCAGAGCTAGACATCACGGCTAAAGCTGCATGCTAACTCTGTCATGGACAGGAAACGTTATCATATCGCGGTAACGTGCGGTCGAGCCGGCCGTCGCTCTCATCTTTGTGGTCAAATGGGCCGACGCTACGACTGTAGAGCACCCACATACTGACATTTATGTTAAATGCATTGAAACGGCCCTGATGGAGCTGACCATTGATGGATAAAGAGAACGGAGCTGACGGGAGAGCTAGAGACGGACTTGGAGAAGTTAGAGGAAGTAGACACATGTGACTACGTCCGGTTTTCAAAATAAAGTGTTAACAAAGGGAACTGTATATACAAAATATAATAAATATCAATAAAAAAATAAGATTGTCCCTTATAAATTAAAAAATACCACTAATTTGTGAGGGAAATTGATTTGATCTTTAATTTTTGGGTTGCTGGAAAAAAAAAAAATACTTCCTGACAATGACTGATATATTTGACTTCAGGATATCTCTGACTAAATACATGCTGAAAATCAAACATCTTTACTGCATTTATTTAGATATTTTCCAAAGTAAAAGTCCCTAGAAGTGTATGATTCAACCTTTTCCCATGGTGAAGTGTTCAGAAAAAAATCTTAATATGGAATCACAATACTTGTAGAATCGTTATATAAAGAAAAATCACAATACATATCGAATCGGCACCCAAGTATTGTGATAGACTCGAATCGGGAGTTATGTGAATTGCCTCAGCCCTAATATTCTGCGGCTCGCTTTAGACTCTACTTGGAAGTTGGCTCTGTAGTAACAAGTCACCCAAATGTCTCCTTCATCAAGTCCATCAATATCCACTGGCTGGAAATAATGAGGGCTTTTTAAGGGGAGACAGAGTGGGAGTCTGGCTAGTCAGAGATCAATTACAGACACAAGACACAGTGGACTCGCCTCTGTGGATGGCACCGCTGACAGACAGCCTTACACAGAAAAACAAGACACAGAAATGGCAGAAATAGACACATGAAGGCACACAGAGCCACACATGCTGCACCATGTAGGCCAGCGACACCAGAAGCGTGGAGAAGCAGACCTCTCGGTGTCAGCGAGTCACTCAAAGACATCATTACATCCACGATCAAGCCAACAAAATGGCCGACAAAGAGAGAGAGAGGGGGGAGGGGAGGGAGAGAGGCTGAGCGTGAGGGACATAAACGAAGAAAAAAAACACAGAAAGAGGACGTCGCTGACACTTAGCCCGCGATGCTACTTGAGACGCAGTCACGCAGCAACACATGCACATCGTCCTCTGCACAACGGCGCCATTAGATCTGCGTGCCATCAGCCAGCTTCTCTGCAGTGAACAGTGCAAATCATGTTGTGAGACCGAGGAAGAGGAAGAGGAAGACTGAGTTTTTGCACACATACTGTCGCATAAGCGCATGGCCGCCTGCTCATCCAAGCTCTAAATACCTTCTTTCTCGTCTTTCCATCCTCCCTGTTTGACACTATCCTCCTCCTAATGCCTCTCATTTCCCATCACGCCTCGCCCTCCCTGTTTCGGTTATTTCAGCCATCCATCACCATCCCACTTTAGTTCCACCTACTTCCAGCCTTTTCAGAAGAGCTCGTGGACTACAGGTGCGGCCGGGGTTGAAAGTGTAAATCCAAATGAATCCGACTTAAGTGCATGCCGAAGCAGAATGAATTGGGGTTTTGTTTGCGCCCCGGGTTGAGCTCTGTCTTGTTATCAATGTTGTGTGGTGGTCCCAGATGAATATCAGTGTGTGCCACTGGAGTAGAGAGGGGGGAAATATCTGCACTTTCAACACCTGGAGGGGTAAATGATTGTGTGTTTGGTACATATAGGAGCGCCAATCAGTGCCAAAGGTGATGCATATGCGAGTGCAGCTGTGGGCACCTACAGTATGTTTACAGTATTCAGGTTTACATATCCGTAAGTGCTGTTTTCCTCCTCTTTCCTTGAGTGAGATACTGAGCCCCTACCTGTTCAACCGTTCTAAGTGGCTTTGCATGCGTGAAATGTAAAATGTTTGCTGGGGGCGCGTGGGAATGTGGCCGATTAAGTTTGTGTGAGTCTGTGTGCGCCCGGCAGCATGCGTGTGGCTGCGTCGGTGCCTGAAGATGTTTTGGTAGGAAGCACAAGGCTCACTGGCCAGGCCTCGAGACTCTCCCGTTCCAATTAACCAGCCCAGCAGCCTGCAGCTCTACTGGCCTTATCTGGGAGAGAAGAGAGAGAGAGAGAGGGGGGGGAGGAGGAAGTGATAGAGTGAGACAGGACGGAGGAAAGACAGAGGGTTGGAAAGGCGATAGAAAGAAGAAAGTCAGGCTTGAGAGAGACGAATAAAGGGAGAGCTCGCTCCACCGTGCTTCTGCAGATGCCTGCTTATCTCCCAACTCCTACCCCTTCACACACAAAGACACTCCTTCCTTCCCTCCTTCCTTCATCTTCTCCCCATCAGACAAGGGAGAACCATCTCGGTGAGAAACAAAGACCTGCCGGAGCCTTCAGTGTTTGGGAGAGAGGAACTGATAGTGTGCGGTTGACAAAGGTATTGTGTCTATTTTAGGATGAAAACACTGCTGTCAATATAGCCACCGGGCCTTTTCTATAGCCATTGTCAACTAGAGGGTGGAAAAAGGACACTCATTCAGCAGCAGTCACTTGTTGAGTCTTATAATGGCAAAAAAAAACTCAGTGAAATGTCAAACCTTAGTTAATCTAAGGATGGATTTTATTGCACTGCAAAGGGGAAAGAAGAGAAGTGAGAATTGCTTTATTAAAATAAAAAGCTGATCTTAGAATGCATTTCTAACAATTTAAAAGGCCTCATTTTGAACGGCTTATTTGTGCTGAATAATTTAAGTATTCAGGACAACCTAAAAAGCAATATCCACACGTGTATACTTCCACTAGCTTCGCCAACTCCATCTGTAGCTCTCCCGTCCGCTTCGATCTCTTTATATATCCATGGTCAGCTCCATCAGGGCCGTCGTAAAATAAACATTGCGATACATAGGTGAATCGATTTTTTTCCCACCCCTGGTATCCGCTAATACTCTACTCTTGATTTCCACATCAGTCAGACTTCTCCCTTCTTCTCCTTTGGGCACATTTGCATTTGTGTAAGACCAGTATGGTTCTTGCCTGTGCACACAGGAGCCTAAAATTGCATTTGCATTTCACAGTGACCATTACGCTTCACAACTTGACAAGAAAATCCCAACAAAAAGGGGCCATTAGCAGCTGTATATGGTGGCAGCCGTCCCATCGTTAGTGCATGTTAATTGGGGCAATGGCAGGCGCAATTAGAGGCCATTTCTGGTTCCTTAGTGGCCAATGACAAGAAGCATTTCAGCAGCAGCCGCCAACCAACCTATGAGAGAGCAGTGAGTGCAGCGAGCGCCTTGAAGGAATTGTTTTTCATGAGCCCACCAGCAATTAGAAGGAATATGGTGAGATGAGGGATTAAAAATTTCAGGGATGGAAATGTGCAAGTACACCTGGGTAATTATAGCTCCAGTTGTTTTAAATACACACATTATGGTTGTGCATACACAAATCTAGTGTGGTTTATCGTGCAGCTTCACACATTGCTGCTTGTTCATGTCTGCAAAACGGAGGTACAGGAGCAACCACTCTGTCAAATAAAACTCTCCTTACGCTCAGAGCAAGTGCTGGATTCATGAATATAATACTGAATTTCATCTATTATGGGCATTACTGTGTGTGCCCATGTATGTGAGGTTGAGGGGCGGGGGCCTTCTCGCCCCCAATGAATTATGGAAGAATCAGACAGGGAAAATGAGAGGGACAGCAGATAGAAAGAAGAGGAAGTGAGATAGAGCAGAAGAGGGAGGGGACACAGTAGCGCACGTAGCAATTCAGAGCGAATTGGCTGTGGTAAATGACAGTCGATTACCATCTTAAATATACTGTCAAAAAGCAATTTGCTTCGCTCACGCCACGGGCCTGATATTTGCACCTTATTAGGGAGGCTGCCCTATATTTTAAGAGGCCAACCTCCTAACCTCCTCGAGCTTCCATTTACCCAAAAGCTACCTGAGTACCTGTCTAATGCCACACAACACGAGAATCAAGCCCATTTTGAGCCCGATTCAACCCTAACGAATATCGTCAGCAAAGCCCCGATTGTTTGATGGTTCTAAAGATTATCTTGCCAGATATTCCTGTGGTTTGAGCTATGTTAAGAGTAGAAATGTGCATTCCAAGCAAAAATACTATTCAATAATCACCAAGAACTAGTCGATTTACACGTTTTACTGGTCGTAAAGTTACTACCAGCACCTGAAACGGTTAAAACAAGGGAAGATATGTATTTTTTTAAGACAGGACAATAGTTGCATAAACTTGTCGATTGTTTTTATAATTTAATGACCATTCGAAAAGTCTAAGATCATGACCCATCCCTAGTTAAGAGTGTCTTTACATCCCCCAATCGGCTCGAAAGTCCATGCTGGCCACCCACTGCAGGAATAAAACTGTTCATTTTAACATAATATCATGTGTTGGGGTCGCTCACATTTTAAAAATCTGTTAAGATTTGAAAAGTCTTTTAGTGTGGGCCAGCCTTAACGGAGGACTTTTGTGTTTTGAGTGAAAGGAGCTGATGAATAGAAGCAGGGATAGAGGGCTGAAAGCTGCGGAAAAGGCCAATAATGTAACCACAATTAAAACACAGAGACTAAATAGGCCTTGTGATTGTATTTTTTTGACACTCATCACTATAATGGAAGGTTTAAAAGGATCTGAAATGCCCTTTCATGTTAGAATACCAAACATTTTAATTCAGGTGTCAAGGAGGGGAATAATGAAAAGTTTAAGCAATTTCGTTGGTTAAGATTCTATCGGCTGTCTGCTGCCGTCATAAAAATACCATTAGCGACAAATCTTATTCGAAGTAACCCCGCAATTATTACCAACCTCTTTAATGTTTATTGGCTTTTAGACCTCATGGCTTGTAAACGCAGAAGGTGGAAGACACATAAAGTTTGAGAGGACATCGCGGCAACTGCAGATTTGTAAATGGTATTGACATTTCAATATCCCGGCTAAGTCTGATCGAGGGTGTTGCAAACATTTCGGAGGAATCAGAAGAAGCGCGCCGGAGACCTGGGGACCGACAGAGGCAATAAACCGGGGTCTGGATATTCTACTCAACGTTCCAGCTTAGCGATTGCCATTGACGTTAGGGCGCCGATATGATTATTAAGAGTCAAGGCCCGCCGATATCTGCAGCAGGTGAGCAATGTGTTTAATTTCACAGACCTTGTAGACTCGCTGAGCTCATTATTGGCCTCTCAATTCACTCAGTGTGCACTCCCTATGGTGGCATATTGATCTGGGCAATATGGTTGAAAGCAGTGTCTTACAAAAGACCTCGCGTGTAGTCGAGCAGTATCAAGTCTGTCTCTCTCTCCAGCTCTCTTTCGTCTTGTGAGGAGGAATGAAGGAAGAATAACTGATGAAAAATGGAGCTGACCCCGCTCTGAAAACATTGATTCAGTTCGGCTCGAAATCTGAGGGAGCTGGAACATGCACGGGCATGCGGTGCCGCTTTGTGACTCAGAAACAAAGAAGTGGCAAGTTTGAAAAGATACGAGGCGACACGCGGCTTCGTGTGTGCACATACGCGCACAGACGCAGACACATGGGGAGCTGTGAAAAAGGGGACACGATATGCACGTATTCGCAGGCCACTGGGCAGAAGTAGGTTAGGCAGAAGAGAGAGGAGAGGAGACACTGGATTGTGGGGTGAGGGGGTAGGGGGGGGGACTGCAGTTGAGAATAAAGGATCAGATTATGTAAGTACTGCTAATGCTCCTGAAAAAGCTGCTAGAAAAAGGCAGTTCTTTGGGCATCCAACCTGAACTCGCAAGACAAACTGCATCCTCCTCCCAACAGCCTCGGTGGGGATATTACAGACAGGATAAATTATGACCCCCAGAATAAAATAATATTACACCGGCTGCCTCTGAGGCCAATTGAAACCACTCAGTGCCTCAGGATTTACTGCCGAAACCAAGCGGAAAAGCTAAAAGACAGCAGTTCAAGCTGATCAATACGAAAAGCACTGACTGTGACCTTGTAAAATCCCTCCGTATAAAAAGGTGTGGACGTCGTCTCAGGTGTGTTTGTTTAGCAATGCAAGATGCTGATGATGACGTTATCTGGAGATGAAGTCGATATGCTCACCTATTGATCCGGCGTCATAACAGAGGTGCAACTGGACGGCTGTGTGCTGTACAGTGTATGCTCGCTTGCACATGTGTACTTCACATTGACATTATGGCTTTTCCTCCTCACAATAGCCAGTCGTCAGTCTATAAACGCATTGACTACTCACTGATGCAGAGAGGAAACCTTTAACCCCTGAGGCCGTGCAGCAGACACCTACACACACATACTTTATCCATCCGTCACGCACACAAAATAAGTGTATCTCCTCTTGTCCGGCTATAGATTAGCTCATACTGTGCCTTATTATCACCAGTTCACTGTTGCATGCAATTTCACCAATCCTCTCGCAGCCAGCCATCCCAATAATCTGTCAAGAATCTACAGGAAGAGCATCATGCGAATCATTAAACAAATTCAGATATGTTAACTTTACTCCTTATTCTTCCAGTCTGCTCTCCAACATCTGGGTCAAGGAATGAATTCATCTATACAATAGAAATATATATTAAAAAAAAAGGTAGTGTAGTAAAGATATTGTGATATGAGACTAGATATCATCTTACATTTTGGATATCATAAGATCGTGATATGGCGTAAGAGTTGTCTTTTCATGGTTTTAAAAGCTACATTATAGAGGTGTAACCATTAATCTACTACATCAATGTATTGATTTATATCCCTACGATACAACTACATCGATAGGTACTCTGCAAGTTGTCTTTCACGGGGGTAACGTATATCTATCTAAAATCAATTTGCAAGGTAAATAATCTATTGTATCGATATTAAGATTTTGCACCTTGTATTTAAGCACGACAAACGTCAAACTCTCCCTGGGTATGAAGTCATCGATATACGCCAGCAGCGGCAATTTCAGAAAGACGACAACAAATCGAAGCATGGCTGACGGCGAGGAAGAGCCAGACGAGCGAGAGATTTTCGAGCGTGTGGAAACATTTTGGCTTTTGCAGAAAGGGAGATGTCTTTGATAAATCGCTCGCTGTTTGCAGGATATGCAAAGGCCAGATAAAATACAACGGCAACACGACCAATCTTTCGTTGCAATATCGACAGAGGTAAAAATACTGTGATATTTGATTTTCTCTATATCGCCTAGCCCTAAATCATGTATGTTGGGAAGGGAAGGGAAAGTATTTCATTCCATGCTAGGAGCTATGAAAAATGAATGAATTAATAATTTAACATCTGCAATATAGCATGTTTATTTTCTTAATGCTATTTTTTTCATGCATTGTGTGGTGTGTGTCTATACTGTATGTATATTTCGTCCATACATTTACATGCTTATGTGTTTACTGTGTGCAGCTATGAGATAAACGTCTGTGATTCCCATGGGAAATTGGGTCGCTGTAACTGAGAAATACAGCCAGAAATAAAATATGCAACCGACAATTTCATCCAACAAATTGCGTGCGCATGTTTGCCTCGATAATAACAAAAAACTGCAATAGGAGGCATACCAGCTTTGGATAAATCTCTGCCCTTCAGCAAGGTTTAGGCAAACTGCATCGCTTTCATTAAAAACGTAACCGGGCTACAGTAAACGGAGCCAGTGAAACAAAGTTCCAACCTAAGAGGATCACACAAATAAAGGCTTATAAATCTTTATAAGCACGTTCGCACTAATTCTCACATTATTACAAAGAGTAAATACAACTTCCTCTCAGTGAGGTGTTTACACCACAGAGCCACCTGTGAAAGTTGGAGCCAGACACCACCGGGGTAATCACCTCTGCCATATTGCTGAGTGAACTACAGCCAGTGCACACTGCTGCATTATAGTTGGTTTAGTGCTGGTGGATGTGCACAGTTATTCCATAATGATGTTGCACACTTTAACCATGTAAATGGCAGCGCAGCTCTCCCACGGACAATCTACTACTACTAATAGTGTCAAATAAGACAGGTGCCAATGGGAAGTCTCACTAGGTTCAGAGGGAAACGTTAGTGGAGCATTTACATATAGTTTACCAGGCTCTGTTTTACTGTCATTTCTGGTACTGGTGGATACTGAGATTCTATATAATTCCATAAGGCAAATACAGGTGAACTGTGAGCTCTGGAATAAAGCAAAATGCAGATGTTTCCAGACTTAAAAAAACAGATTTGATGGTTTTCCTGGCCTCTTCTCCATCTCTCCATCTCACCCTCGTTTGAGGACTTTAACCTCCAATGCTGTCTGTGCTACTATTATTGTTCTAGGTCATTTACAAAGTCAGACGGTGAGTCAAAATATCGAGTTTGCATCTTTCTTGTGTCATTGAATGTAGGAAGGGTCACATGATGGCCCAGAGGAGATGCCAATGGATTTTTGTAAAGTATGCAAAGTTTGTCAAGTATTTGTCTGTATGTCAGAAATAATTAAAAAAGGATTCAAAATATAAACTGGAAAATGGAGTGTGGCTGTGGTTCCAGTTAGACTTGTCGTAATTGTCGGTGTTACCGGTGTTACACGGTGGTCGGGCGCACACTGATTACATTACGTACTGTCGTTTTACTCTTTTTTTTACAGAAATAAAACCCATTTAGTTAATTTTGGCGTGTCAGCGGCACGTTATCAATAGATGATCAATAGACGCTACAAACAGGAAGTGAATAAGTGAATGCAGTAAGTGAATGCATCTGCTCCATACGGAGTCTCAGCGAGACAAGAGAGAGCTGACAGACCGAGAGATGGCAGAAGATTTGGTGTCGAAGCGAAAAGTCAGCCCCGAAGTTAGCGACAACTTTGGCTCTTGGCTCACTCGCCAACTATTCTTATTTTACTGACGAGCCCCGACAAGTGACAAGTTCTATAACTTTTCTAGAGGGTCTGCATGTCGAGTGTTACCTGGTTTTGACATGTACAATTAAGTACAGTCCTCTGTGCACCCTGTGCTGCAGTACAGGACCCTCAGTCTATGCTCTTCCTTGTTTGAAAATGAAAGCGTTCCATCATATATCATTCATCACACTCCACCTGCTTTTTCATGTATTTCTTTTTCAGTCTCCCTGAATAAACCCCCGCCCCCCTGTGTTCTGTCACGTTCCTGTCCGTGGGTAAGCCCCAACAACAATAGTAGAAGAAAGACAAGGAGCCAACTGGGGCAGTGAAAGAGAAACAAGCTCTCCCTTTCATTCTCAACCATTACCAGGAGAGTAGAGTAGGAAATATGGGAGGGGAGGGGGAGGTGGGGAAGCAAGTGGGACTAAACAGAATAACACAACACAAAAAGGCCCCCTGCTTCACAGGCACGATTTGGTGAGCGCAGATCTATGTTGATGGCTTCCCAGACGGCGTGGTGGCCACACGTGAACAATGGGACGAGGTCAGGACAGGTAGTCACACATTGAGAACAGCAACAATAACCCAGCTTGAAGGATAACCACTGATGACAGAGGCTGTGGAGGGAAGAAGAGAGAGAAGTACTGTGGAGAGGATGCAAGTACAAGTGCAGAGCATTACTGCAAATTGGACCGTGGACACGGCAAAGCGGCTGGATGAAAAGGGGAATGTGTATGTCTGACCAAGTGTGCATCTCCAGGCATTCATACTACACAAAGCGCTACGCTGCTACTGCATATGTATGCGCGTGTGTGTGTGTGTGTGAGTGTAGCGTATTATGCAACCAGGTGCGGGGACTTGGACGCGCGCCTGGGAGCGTTTGCATGCGTTCAGAAAACATGCCCGCGTATTGAGGCACACAATGTGGAGCATTGTGGCGAAGAATGCGGGAGATAATGGAGAAAGCCAGAGCCGTGTTGGGAGCTGGAAGGTAAGAGGAACCGAGCGGGGAGAGAACATCCAATTCAATTTCGAAACGGCGCCGGCTCAGAGTACAAACACAAAGGCTTCATTAAAGGCAGATCCCTGTTGAAGGCTGGAGCTAATTCACCGTCTTCAAGCACGAGGAGAGAGAGCAGCGGGGGGGAGGGAGGGAGGGAGGGAGGGAGGGCGGGGATGGGGGGGAGCCACACCGGCGAGGAAAAGAGGTGAGGTGACATCAGGAGGGGAGAATGAAGGAAAGACCCAGCAGCAGTGAGTCTTCTCTGAAGGAGAGGGAGAGTTCAATAGCAACGGCGCCACTAAGAGCATACTAATGCCCTATTAGAACGGCGCACAGAGCAGGAGAGTAATGACTTCCATTACGGAGTCCCCACACATGTGAGAACCATGTAAATAAAGTGGAAATAAACACGGGGCAAACAGAGGCATGTTATTGCAATCATAAATCGGGTTACACATTAAGTGATCGGTGTACGGACGGGGGCTAAAAATAGGCTTGTTTGTTGATAAACCCACAATGAGATTGTGAGATATGATCTCCTACCTAACAGTTACATCCATCTACTCATGTAAACAGCCTGTGTTTTGTGTTTGTGTGAACACATGAGGACATACAGGGGGTGTACAATATAAGATTTATAAAGTATTGTGATTCTACAAGTATTTGATGCAATTTTTGTGAACACTAGACCATGGGAAAAAAGTTGAATCATACACTTCTAAGGACTTTTACTTTGGAAAATATCAAAATGAATACATTAAAATGTTTGATTTTCAGCATGTATGTAGTCAGAGATGTCCTGAAGTCAAATATACACCTGTACTGTTGAGCCATGCACTATAATACTCACTATTATGAGGAATAATTCATCATCACTACAACTGTAGCTGCGCAAAATGACCACAAAATTGAATTACAACAGTGGCAACAAAAATTGAACATTATAAACTTCAAGATGGCAAAATTTATGTTGTAATAGACAGCATTAGTTTAAGATGCATGCACCTAATGGAATGGCAACTGGGTGTCAATCCTTCAATTAAAAATGCCAATGTTTCTGTGTAAGATCGCCAACGCGGATGCATTCAGTTTCCGTATGGGATTCTCATTTTCTCAATCAACAATGCTAAATATCCGCCAAGTCTCTTATTGATGAATCCATTGATCCAGTCACACAAGAGACTGTTGTCAGCTGGCAACCAAAGGACTTCAGTAATAGTGCTATTAGTTTCATGAATCCCGCAGTGGACGAACTGTTGGTCTGCGTCTGTGTGAGAGCCAACGAGAGCAGCCTCTTGCTAATGGCTGAAGGTCAGTGGATGCAGACCCCCTCCCTTATTCCCTTTCTCCTCCCTGCCTGACACAAGCTGTGAGGCCCTGAAGCACAACTACACTGCAGAGGTGTTCATTCACACGCATGTGCACGCAAACACACACATATATACAGAGACGCAGCGGGGCACGAGCACCGGGGGCATGCAGGACACTGAGGTTTGTGGTCCCAGGTGAAATGCCTCTCCGCTGGGTGTGAATCAAGCTGTGGCTGGGGGACAGGATGCCGAGGGAGACGGAACAGAGAAAAGAAGGAAAGAGAGAGAGAGATGGAGAACAGTGTCAGAGCAGATTAAAAATGCATGGCTTTGCTCTGGCTGGCGTAACAATGACTGTCCTCATTCGTTGCCTGTCACCTCAGGGAACTCGTGGGACAAGGTGGAGGAGGGAAAGGAGGGAAGCCAAAAAGAGAGGGGTGTACCAGCAGTTTCACAGTAGGGAGCAATAAAAAGGAGAGGAGTGGAGAGGTACAGTAGAGGAAAATCTGAAAAACTGAACTGTGATTCACAGTGGGAAATGAAAGGGTAGGGAGGGATTAACATGAGACTTCGAGGGGAGACTCAAAGTTCAGGCTGGTTGGATGATGGCTGAGGAATAATCACCTCTATAGCTCACCTGATCTCTAAAGCTGGGCATACACTGTACCATTTTAGTCCCTTTCTGACCCCAATTTTGAGCCGCACGACTCATTTTAGAGTCAGACCGAATTTCAGCTTGGTCGTTTGCCATACAGCGTACAGCGGGGACCGAAGACCGATTAACTCCTCCCGACCGGCCGTCGAACAGTCGGATGAATTTCTGACATTTTGGTCGGCTGACCACAGCCTCTCGCACAGCTGAAGCAGAACCACGAGGCGATTCCTCAACGTCAGCACCTTTTTCTCTTCTTTTTACAGTAATCAGAGCGTGGCTATCAAGATAACAATGTATAATAGATACAGCTAGTAAAAGCCTCTTCTTTATTTTAGACGTTTCAGCAGACAGGATGGCACAGATGATCAAGGCAGCACGTTTTTGCCTCGTTAGCATTGTGACCTGTACAGACCTCTGCTAGCAAACAAACCTTACCTGCCTCGGAGCTTTCAAACAAATCTTTCTTGACAACTGTCAACGGCCTGCATGAGCCGTTCGGCCGTGTTTTCTTTTTATTTTACATGTACAGTGTGAGCACATAAATCGTGAGCTTTGGCTTTACATCGCAAATGATCTACTCGTACAGTAAGAGTAGGAAGTACACCACAACATTTCTAAAATCAAAGAGCATATGCCCAATTTAACACACCCCCACACACACACAGATTAATAGAGAATAGTAGCATCCAGAGAGTGTTGAAGTCTGGCATTCAGCCAGCGCTCTCCATAAAGAACTCTATGAAGTATTATATTATATTAATATTATATGGTGGAGTGTATAGCCAGAACTAAAACGGATCAGTTGAAGCCAAGTCATCAAGACATGACATTCTGCCCATGAAAAGCATCATTAGGGAACACGGCCTTTGCAAATCACCACTTGCACTCTGACAATGACTTGGCTAAACACTTTGCACTCAGGGAGAATATGCTCGTGGCAGCAGAGCAAAAGCCGCCTTCAGCGATAGCTCGTACGGTGTCGGCACAATCAGCACATCACAGAGGAAAAAACGATGCTGAGAGGAAAAAAAGGGGGGGTGACAGGTGACAACGATCATCTGGGAGCCCTTCCTCGGCGACCTTGACAAAAAGGAGGACGTCATCTGTGGCGTGATGAAAAAAAGCTCCCCTCCAGTGAGCAAAACGGAGGAGAAATAAAAGGAAAGGGGGGAGTGAAGAAGGGAGGGATAGATGGCCGATGAGTTACACACGAGTGCATCCAAACAGCATTTTAATTGCGTGTGGAGGAGAGCCGAGGCCACAGCTGTAAATAACCTGTGTGCTCCTCAAACACTCGCCAGAGAAAGGTGAGTACATGACATACGTATGGAGGTAGCAGTGTGTGTGTTTGGGGAGTTAGAATGACCTGGTGTGACTGTGAGGTGATAATGATGGGAATAAAGGCACACACACACACCCTCCTCCTTCCCCTCGTTTGTGTCACCTACCCACCCATGACTACTGCTGACAATGTGACATTAGTTGACATCCGCAGCACGAATACAACCTCTGACCAAACTGATCCCATTTGTTCATTAAATAAGTTATTAACTGAACCCCTAATCCAATTGCAGGCTTCTATATTCCACAAGGAAGTTAATATTTAGAATCATTATCAATAAATGAGCAATGCTTCATAAAATAATAACAGCACAGGCAGTTATTCAAATCTTTTTGAAGATAGAACCATTAATAGTGTATAATGCTTTCTATTTTAGAGCACTTTAGGAAGTTTTGGGGAAAACAGGAAAAAAACAAATGCATGATGATGATGCTTAAGTATATTAATTGTTAAAACTGCCAAAACATGTTTTTTGTGAGCAGAGCTGCAACGATTAGTTGATCAACAAAACAATAAGCAGCAACTATTTTGATAGTTGATTCATTTAAGTATTTTTTTTTTTACCAGACGGGTGTAGGAACGGGTCGGAACACACGTGGAGTGTATTCACACACACATTGAAATTCAACCGCCCAGGCTCAAGCAGAAAAAGGAGGGATCAGTTTCCCGGCGACAGACATTTAAAAATAAATATAAAATAAATAAAAAATACAAGCAAAAAAAAAATCAAATAAATAAATAAATTTTAAAATGTATAAAAATAAGTACATAAATAAATAAAAGGGAAAATTAACAGAAGAAGTAAAAAATAATGTAAACAAAACAAAGATAAAAAAAAATAAAGAAGCAAATTAAAACAGAAATATCACTTTATGTTGCATTTATTAATTAATTAATGGCTACATTTATTTGTAATATTATTTTTGCTATATTTAATGGCATATTTATGTATTTATGATTTTGGCAGGTTCTCTCCTCCTGTATTTTGGGAGATGCAGTGACTTAAACCAAGTAAGAGTAGAAGAAGTATGAGTATGGAAACGTCCACTAGCCAGCTAGGCTAATTTCCGCAGTGTAAAATGCCATAGGCTTAAGCTATGATGGGACCCAGGGCAACTGAATTATTGATAAATTAATCAACAGATTAAAGGATAATGAATAATGGTTACGTCCAGCCCTATTTGCAAAACCTTGCCGTTATCCTATCCTTACATTATTTTCAAAAATGATCATGTCACAAGGACGTATGTAAATTGTATCCTTATATGTGAAAGTAAAAAACTACTTTAAATAATTACATTTTAAAATGTCTGCAAACCATCAGACTCCAACAAGCAGAACAACAATCGGGATTAGCAGGTACTCTTTGACCGAGACCTGGTGGGTCTTAACCTCTTGGACTGAGCTATAGAGAAGCTGCACTGAGTGCAGGGCAGATTGTGTTGTGAGCAAGAAAGCTCTCAAATCCTACATTATGTATCATATTCCTCTGGGGTTTAACAAATTAAGTAATAGAGACTGATAGAGAGGGAGAAGTGCGTGTATATGTATACGTACGTGTGTGTTTGTGGTCAGTAGATTAATAGCCTAATATGTATCCGACGTGGATTAAGCTTGATAGAGGTTTGTAACCACAAGAATAAAGACAAGGTCAGAGGTTGTTTGCAAACCATTACAGAGTTACACAGCACACACACCAGTTTGGTGAGCTGAGTAAAAATATCAGCTTAACTCCATTAGCTCTCTAAAAGGCAATAACATGCCATCGCACTGGAATGTATGTCAATTTAATAATATATTTGATATTTCCAAACCTCACTGTCTCAAGGCTGCAAGTTAAAGTGCTGTGTGAAAGCCTGCACTTTTATATTAATACTTTTATATTAATATAAAAGTGCACAGATAAATACAGTGCAGGCTTATTATTAGATGAAGTACTCACTTAAACAGTGAAATTACATATCTGATCTTTCAACAACCGTATATTAAATAACAAATATAACAATAATCCTGGTATTGGTATTGTGTGAATAGCCTTAGATAAGTAAGGTAAATATTTAATTCCTTAGTTCAATCACTGGCATAATATATACGTCGAAAAGTTCCTGTCACTTTCATCCTGCCAGTCAAACAATGGCACATCAGAGAAACCTGTAGCCAATATGGGAATGAGAGAAGCCGTGGAAATGGGAATCTCACCGGTTCCACTGGCTCTAATGAGCCAAGGTGTCTTGCATAGCCAATCAAGCCTATCTCCAGTAATGGGGTCCAATGACACCTGTAGGACACTGAGGCATTACAATGAGCCGGTGGCGGTTAAGCTAAAAGGAGTGGACAGCCAGCTCGACACGGATCAATGTCTGTTCCTTTAGCTGGGAAATGACAAATGTCACGGTCATACAGGAGCTGGAAATGAAGACCCACTTGCAGTTTTGCTTTGTGTGTCTTTTTAGTAACAGACTGGAGTTAGTTGGAAACAGTATGTGGTGAAAAATCGTGTTGAGCGACAAGCGTAAATGGCAAAGAGAGAAACATATCAAAGTCTAATCTACAGTTCATTTCTTCGGTTTTTCATGACTATGGCATTCATTATCCTAGAAGTTCATCATGTAACTAGCTTATAGGGCTGCACGATCATGACCACAATGAATAATCACAATTAGTTTGATCAATATTGAGATCACGATTACTCATAGATTTTAGGGACAAAATATTTTTCTTGCAATTTCACATTTTAAATAAACAAAGTGCTGCTTTCACTTCCATGTTACGCTCTAAATGTTGTCCTTTTACTATAATACTGTCATCTTTAGTGGTTATTTGCATAAAAACACACAATTCAAATGATTAGGAAATATATTATTGTATTTTGTTTAAATATTTGCTTTGATTAAAAAAAAAGTCTTGGCATTAATAGTTCTAATGATTCTTATAAGCTGTTTAGAGATAGTGTTAGGTAGTTAAACAGGTCATAATTTCCTCTCTATTATCCATTTTATATTGATGTGAAAACATCTCCTTCAAACAACTGGATTTATTCAAGTTTCTCACCAAAAACAACATTTTACAAGATTACAATTGAAGGCATCATGATAGGATTGTAATTTATCATTGCCTAGTGCTCATTTTTACTGAGTAGAGTTTGAACGCACCATAATGTGCTCCGTGCTGTCGGCAGACGAGCGAGTCACTGCGATTATTCTGAGCAGCATCATGGGAATGAAATACTATATATTAAGTGTCTGATTAAGTTAGTTGTTCCAAATGTTGTTGAGGTTGTTCCTGAAGAACTTCCACACCGCCGACGTGTCTGTGTGTGTGAGACGTTACTGACTGTGCCGCTGTGTGCCGACGTAAAACCATCATGTGGCGGCTGCACATGTGTGTCTGACCGGCAAAATAGCTTGGATATACAGTATGAGGCTGCTGAAAACCAGCCGGCTTCGATCGGCTACTGATTGACGGTTCATCTCTAGCTGTTAGTTTAGGAAGCGTGTGACTTATGCAGCGGCGTTTTCCATGGAAAAGCGGAGCACGCATTTTAAACGTCAATATCGAAGTCAATCATGTTCATTTAATTGTGGGAAACAAAAATCGTGATCACTATTAATAATTGATTCATTGCGCAGCCCTACTAGCTCATCAATGTATGCAGCTTTAGACGGATGTATGGGGACTTTGAGAACCAATTAACCGTCTGAAATACATGAATTAGTGCGGATAGATCTTTTCATGATAGCAGCGAGAGTGCAACGATTTTCAGCTCTTGTATTTTTCAGGCTGAATATTACAAATGAATATAAAGTAAAGGTGCCTTTTTTACTCTCCCGAATGAGGTCTAACGCAACAAAAGAGATGTTTTCTGCCTACAGGAGGCCTCCTCCTCCGAGACGAGTTTGCATAACTAACACTACTATCTGCCACTGGGTGGATGCTTGTATTCAAATTGCTAAGAAGGAACCCCAAAGGCATATATTTTAATCACATGTGACCCCAGTGGGAATCAAACCCTTAACTCTTACAGTTAACATGGCCCATTGAAGCCAATGAGCCATAGGACCAGACACATAAAGCACAGTCTTGGAAAATATATAGTATCTGGGGGTTTGTATCTAAACAACGGGTCGTTCTTTATATAGAAGGTCAAACATTTTGGCTGCTACTATGTCTGTCTGGTGTTATGTTGGCAGATACCTGTGTGTAATAGCTCAAAGCTTGTGTTTTCTGCAGCTCAGAAATATTACCTGACTCTGTTGTGGCCTATTGGAAGAAACGTAATTCACTTTGGAATTAGGAAGTACAAACAAAGAGTTTCTGCCAATGAAATTTCAGATTTAGCGGTGCCCTGTAGCTGGGATGACCCAAAGCCTTACTGGGAAGCCAAATGCAGGTTACAAACTGTGGGGGAAGACCAGAGGTAATCTGAGCCAGCACAGCTCCCTTCTCTCTACGGTGTAGTCAAAGCTGCTTTAGGTGAGTTTTGCCTTCCAGAAATCTGTGCTGCCTCCTACTCAGCCGCATTGTTTCTTGTTCCTTGTTCCTTTCTGGCACAGACAATCACTCCTCGCTCTCTGTGTGGATGTATAGCTGTTTGTCAACCCTGATTCTCAGAGAGATCTTAACCTTGGAGAGAGTGAAAGCACAGAGACTGACAGAGAATTCACACATGAAGAGCTGCGCCCAAAATCCAACTTCAAGAGATATAAAATGAACTGGGCACTTAGATTTGCAGTTTAAAATCACTTCATATTCTTGCTTCGTAATTGATGTTGACTCATTATGCAAATCTATGATATAATCTGGAGAGAAATGATCTTTGTAAAATTATCAGCATGCAATCTGAATTCCATTATTTCTTAAGAACGTCATTAAAACTATTTACAGGAAGCATGGCCTTACTGCATATTAGCTGGAATGGTATGCATTTAATATTGATTTTGCAGTACTTCCTTGCAGCAAATTCAACAAATTTCAAAGTACGCTGTTAAGTCTATCTGGGTTTTTGAATGATAATATCTGCTGCTGTTTGAATGGTGGAAGTTTGCGTAGTTACACTAGAAGGACGGTGCTAAAAGAAATGATGATACAATACCACGGAGACAAGATGATCACATGAAACTAATTGACTTTCTCGACACAATGGAAAAATCCACTTTTGAAATTTCCCAAGTTGATAGCTATGATAAGATGTTGCTCCTCTTCATGAAATTTTGGAGGGCAAAAGACAAAACAGATGACTCTGGCATACTGACTGAGTTATGTCCTCATTAAAGAATAGAGATTCTCATTAGGGCAGCACTTATAGAAGAAAAGGAAGATGATTATTTTATTGGCTGTTTGACACAAGGTAATTAGCCATTTCCCTCTGATATGTCACCCTACTTACACAAACACTTTTCCAACACTTCAGAGGGGGGGGCAGAAGACGTGAAAGAGGAATGATTTTCACATGAAACTGCCCCCCGAAGACTTTTGCAATGCTCAGCGCTACTTTGGTCAGTGCAGATATAACTTCCTTCTTAAGAAATCCTAAGCGCCTTCCAGCTGTTCAGTTTACTCTACAGCAGATGGGTACACCTTGTTGAAATCAACACAAAATCCTGCTTCCCTTTTGATGCTGTTCTTTGAAGCACGTACAGAGTTCGTGTCTTGCATTTGAATGCGGCAGCTGAAACACATCTTGCCTGGACAAAGCTAAGACACACAATGATTTACTGACTTCCTTTACACATCAATAAATGTGTGTCAACATCGATGCATTACCAACAATTCAGTTGATACTGACTATTTGCACTTACAGCAGTGAGTTTGGGTAAAACTATTAGCCTGCTAAAAATGCTAATATATCCCAAATCCACAATTCGATTTGACTTTCGATTTAAATGTGTCATTGTTAGACTACGGAGTCTCGATTCATAATCAGATCATTGGTTTTATGCCCCGATGACTGTCATTTATACTTTCAAATTCTTCTTTAAAAAGAGAACTGAACTCCCTTTTTATTTAGAAAGTGTTTCAAAAATTAGACTACAACAGTCTACAATATAAAAAAGCTCCATCTTTTCAATATCAGTATCTGTGTGACCCGTCCTCGGTACAGAATCATTACAAAAACAAAACAGAAATCCTTCTGCAGTGTATTACAAGTGCGCTGTAATCTACAAAATACAGTTTTATTATCATTTACTGTCGCGCTTGTTTCTCTCCTCTCTTTTTTCCTCAGACTCAGCAGTCAGCAAGCTTGTCCCTACCAATATTAGCTGCTCTGATTCAACTATGTTGAGCTGAAAAAACATGCATCTAGGCTGAAATTTAATGTTGTTCTGTCAGGAGATGCAGTGACTTAATGTTAAACCAAGTAAGAGTAGAACTATGACTAAGGAAAACTAACTAACTAACTAACTAAAGGCCGCTAGCCACTAGGCTAATTCATGCAATTTAAAATGCCATAGGCATATGCCAGAAGTGCCCTGAGTATTGTAGCGACAGGAACGGCCCACATCTCCCATCATGCCTGCCTAGTCCCGAGTGCTGGACTGAGTAGTTTCAGTTTGCTGTTTTATGTTCCAGAACATATTATGTTGGTAATTGTGCTTTTTGGGCTGTTTTATAGTTTTAACCATGAGTGAGATGGCTGTTACATTTCTTGAGTCCAGCTATACTTGGCTTCAGGCTAATTCTGATCGATTTGATTTGTCTTTTGGGTTTCCTTTTATACAACGATACATTACTGAAAATGAAACTTTACTTAGTCCACTGTGGCATGCTCAGTGCATACTGACCACACTGTATACTATGGTATAGCTGCTATGAAATAAAAGTAAGGTTATACTTAGAAGACGAAGACATGGAGGTCAGGCGAGGAGGTGAGGGACTAAAGGAGAATAAAAAGGGAGGAGAGAAGCCTGGGGCACAAAGAGGAGCGAAGGAGGGAAAAGGAGATGTGGATGATTAACGATAGCAGCTCCAGCTGGATGAAAAAATACAGCTGTTGTCAGGTTTGCATTGCCGAGGAGACCCGGAGGCAGAGATATACGCTGTTGATATTGACCCCAAGGCGAGGGGCAGAGCTGACTGCAAAGCAACAGTCCTTAGGGGCCCTCTTCCTCAGCCGTCATCACCATCATCTTCTTCTCTCCCTTACTGCAGAGTGATGACCTTTCAAGAATAGCAGTCAGTCTTACCTAACCAACTGTCTTTGATAGATCTGTGCAAATCAGCTTTCATTAAAAAAAAAACACAGAACAAGCACTATTCCGGTGGGATACGGGATGATCAAAGATGATATGATGCCACACATCACATTTCAGCATAATTGTCGTTTGACTTCTTAGTCTTAGCATGTTCGGTTAGAAGCACTGAGAATAAATCATTAGTGAAGAAGAGGAAACACAATTTCATGGAAGCTGCAGCTTCCTCAGGAACGGGTGGGTGAGGGAGTTGCTCAATCGATTGATCACTGCCTTTGAGGCTGATGGACTCGATTAATTATTTAACAGGATCTTTTAACGAGGTAAAGTGCCTTGACTGGAGGCCACAAAGCCGGGCCATAAAGCTATGTATAGCTCGTCTGCCCTGAAGAATAATGCATACTAAAATTAACAATATGCACTTTTCGAGTGCACGGAGCAGTGCCTTTGGATGTCAGGGTCAGTGCTTGTACCTGAAAATGTTTCATTAACCTTTGACCTCAGAGTGTTACACAGCAGAGAGCCAAGGGCAATGCTGATCTTTAATATACTGCAGGGACAGTATGTGCATCTGTGACTGAACGTGAGCATCTTTTCTCTTTCGCAACATACATCTGTATAGATTTGCTGCCACATCGCATGTAGTATTTTCAGAGTGAATGAATGTAACATAGACGCAATTTTGTAATCAGCGACATCGACGAATCACCCCAGCTCTACTACACAAAGACCTTCTAACCATGGCCTTGTATACAAGATTGTTTCTCTAGGAGAGGTGAGTGGGCAATAATCAGGGAGTGAATAAGTGCAGCATTAATCCTACGGCCTGAAGTCAATAACAGTTGGCATGGCCCTGTGTGTCCCTGATTATGCACACATGCACTCCGACGTCCCCGACTAACAATAGCACACTATTCAATAATCCTTTTCTCATTGCTCTGGCTGACTTCTTTCACTCTCTCTGCTGCTCTCTCCTTTCTTCCGCAACCTCTCAGTTCTTCATATCTATTCCATTTTCTGGTCATATCCAAGACAAATGGGTGGAGGCCATTCCAGAAAATGGAAGCCAGACAAAGCCAAGGGAGCATAAGTGAAGAAGCAATGTAATTGCCCGACAACAAAAAGGGGTTTGTGTTTGGCCTTAATGGCGCGGGGGCTTCTAAGGAACATAATTAAGGCATTTTTCAACCTCGATTTTAGCACTTAATTGCGACAGACTGGCACAATACCTGACTGCACAAAAGATTTGTGGAGGAGGCTGTGATTTTTTTTTTCTTCTTACCACTGGGCACAGCAGACATCTGGGCTGGGGTTTAATTAAAAAAGAAGTGTTATTGTTGATGTTTGAACACCATAACTTCATTATAAATATGCATGCTACACTTATTGCTTTGACCTAAAAGGTGTTGCTGGAAATGGCTATTAAATGGGTATTAAAATAAAGGCCAGTTAAAAAGCCATCTCCATTGAATAAAAAAACAGAGCGGCATACTGTCTTGTACACATTCTGGACACAAAAACAAATATGCTTTTGCAAGCGGAGCGCTAAGGATGTCAAATACTAAGGACTATGAAATGTTCACACACACACACACACACACACACACACACACACACACACACACACACACACACACACACACACACACACACACACACACACACACACACCTCAGTGTGGCTTCCTCTGTCAATATGGTGTCCCAAGTAGAGATAAGTTTATAGATACTGATCTTAAGTTTCCATTCCATCCCTTGTTCATCCAGGGGTGACCTTTACCTGAATACACAACCACACACACACACCTCTTTGCTCAGACTTCTCAGTCATCATTAAATCTCAGTTTAACCCCTCAGATAAGTCCTCTACCTTCCAATACGCCTTCTGAGAAGCCAATCAATAAGACAATGCTAATGCTAACACTGGAGGATTTGCTCTACACCAAATCCTGTCCTGCTAAATCCACCTCGATGAGGTGAAGGCACTGTATGTAGGGATATCTATAAAAGGGTAGAGGTCCCTTCTGTCTCAAACCGTGGTTGTATTTTCCAGCTGCTGACAATCTCTCAATATGCAATTTCTCATAATATGAGGCCGCGGTACAAACAAACGAGAAATAAATGGCAGATATTAGATAGGACTCTTTCCATCGCTAACAAATCAGAGGCTTGTGGAGTATGCTGAACAGTGTGACTTTGAAAGCGGCAGGATACAGGCTGCAACCAGCATGTGGCATGCAGAGTCTCCACCCGAGGAAACCCAGCGCGGAGACTGTGGAGAAAGACTGACCTTGACGAGTTCACACACACACACACACACACACACACACACACACACACACACACACACACACACAACAGAAGAGCTCGCTTCATCAACATCAGTTCCACATGAACACAACAGAGACGCTCTTCATTCATTCTCAAAAGCAACAGATTAGTGAGATATACCACAGGGGTTTTAGCACAGATCTTTGCAGTAGGGCTGCCACAACGACTCATTTTCTATCGATTAATCTATCGACTATTTTACCGATTAACGATTAATTTTCCTCTAAAAAAATCTAATTGACATTGTTGATTTGCTAAGCAAAAATACTGTTGTAAAATTAACATACTAGGTTTCTTTACTGTTGGTCAAACAAAACAAGCAAAATCTGATTTTGGAAATTGCGAGGGTGTTTTTTTAAACATTCTGATATTTAATAGATTAAACAATTAACCTAAAGCATGCTCCAAGTAATGAAAACAATCATTAGCTGCAGCCCTTATTGCAACAGATGCAACCAGCGCTGAAGATCAATGTGGTCAGAACAGATATCGTCGAGCTCATACTTCAAAACATCATTTACTTCCCCTCTCAGCCCGTGCTTTACCAAACACGCCGCCTCCACAACAGTGAGTTCAGATAATTGAACAGGGGACAGCGAGCAGGTTCAATGAAAAGATTAGATATAATGAGAACAGAGTCTGTCGGCACAATTACAGCTTTAATTAAAGCCAGGGAGGACGCCAGAGGCAGTGAGGCCGCTGGCCAATGAATGTAAAGGTTATCTCCCTCCCAGACAAACAGGAAGAAAGAAGTAATCACCGCTTTGGATAAAAGTGACGAGCATACGGCTGCTCTGGCCGGTGTGTGTGTCTGGACATGATCAAACCTCATGTTGAAAACACCTCAGTGATGCAGCTGGGGATGATAAGTTGTTGTGGGTGCCCTTTCCAAATACACAATCCTCAGAATGTTCTCTCTCTTCGGCGCAGAGCCTTGACACATCTTTGAAGAAATTCAGATTTAAAAGGAATACATCAGAAGGTCACCTCAACATTGTCGACTACTAACACATTTTAAGGCTCTACATAGCTCAAGACACTGACCTTGGGGTCCAAAGTAAACCTACTGTGAGATATTTGTAGCCGACACATGTAACAGACTGCAATTCAAAATGACGCAACAAAGACATATTGAAAATAATCATCAGTTTACAAACCGATAAGTGGCAAGAAGGGAAACAGGCTTGTTCCACACACTTGTTCAGGAATGATGGAGTATTTCAGATTGAGCACGCTCACTTTGATAATCTGCTCCTTCACATTGGACCCATCACAACAAGCATAACTCCAAAAGGAAACCCATTAGCTCTGGCAATACGTCTGTGGTAAATATCTGAAAATATTTAATGATGCCATTGCTCTTAAGTTGGATAGATAAAAGCTCTATCAGGGATGTGCTGTATAGAAGTTCTCTTTAGTTGCACACAACTCTCCCCCATCTTTCTTTACTCCACATCTTTTTGCAAAATGTTGTAAAAAACTTTTCAATGATGTGTGTGATTGTATTAATTATTTTTGTAGGTATGATATTTAACTGGACTAACATGTCATCTAGGGGTGTAAGAAAATATTGAAAATATCAAGTATCGCGATGTTTTGTGATACTGTATCGATTCTCAAAAACACTTGATTTTTAATTAATAGTTTACATGTAAAGATTAACTCAGTCATTACTTTATTTCATCTGCAAAGATATGTGCAAAGTAGTGATTCGATGTTGATGTTACAGGGACTGTGATAAATGCAAATGCATGTTTTACTCAGATTTTATGCATATGATGGTGTGTTCTTTATACGCTGGCCGTTTTCCCAAAATTAGATTTAAATATCGCATTATATCGCCTTGCTTACAGTATTGCAATATATCACAATGTATTGAATCTTAACCCTTGTATCATGATACGTATCGTATCGCCAGATTCTTGCCAATACACAGCCCTAATATAATCAGAATTATGTGTCATAAATTCGGATGATATATTTGATATGTCAATGTTGAATTTTTAAAGATTTTGTTGTTGTTTTAATGAATTTCCTAACTAAAAATCTAATGTCTTTGTGAACCTCATAATACTCAGTTTCCATGGGGTGTTGATTTAACTTCTGTTTTTTTTTTTGGGTTCAACAAAACACCACTATAGCCTCCAAACTGAGTTGAATAAAAACCTCTCAGGCACAGCGTCAAAAACAAAAAGTGGTTTGGTGCAACGCTGCTGTGTTGGGTAACACAATGAAAGATCCAGGAAATGCCCGTGCTGTGGGTTTATGCAAAAACACCTAGTGGGCTGCTTCAGCCATAGTGGGAGGCAGCAGTGGGAGCACGCCAAGACAACAAAGGAGCTCAAGCCACCGGAACACAAAAGCTTAAAACTGAGTGCCCGAGCAAGATGTGGATCAAAAAAGCCACGGTGCTGATAACTGAACAGTAAACTGCTAATTCATGTTCTCTCCTCTGATCAGAAGACGAGGCACTTCAGTCCTACATGGCACCATATTGACATCCTGGAGGAAATCAACAAGACACTCAGCACTCTGACAGATCTCACTGATGTTCCCTCTCAGGAGAGCGGGATGTTAACAGCTCCTTCTCTGTGAAGTCACGCCACTGAAGCCACTTCTCCACTTCTTTCAAACGTTACTGAAACGCCAGTGCTGAAATGCCTTGAACGCATTCTTTCTAATATCCAACAGGGGCGACTCCTCTGGTTGCAAAAAGAAGTCTGATTGTATAGAAGTCTATGAGAGAATGACCCTACTTCTCACTTGATTTATTAGCTCAGTAAACATTGTAAACATGAGTTTATGGTCTCAATCGCTTCTTCAAAGTCTTCTTTGAAGTCTTCTTTAATACAACATGATGTTTATTTAGTAACTTATGGTCCCATTTAGAGTCAAATAGACCATAAAGCGGGGGATGCTTTAGGGCAGGGCTTCCTTATGATGTACAGGTGGCTACCACGGCGTGGACGTTAACTCGAAGTATGTTTTCACTTCATGAAAGTTAATTGTAACATTTTTGGTCACCTAAAAATCGTATTCAGCGTTCGGTTGTACTTAGCTCCAACCTCTCGTGTAACTTCTGGTTGCAAAAAACAAACATGGCGACCAAAATGCCGAACACCAGGCTTCGAAACGGCAGTCCACAAACCAATGGGTGACATCACGGTGACTACGTCCACTTCTTATATACAGTCTATGCTTAGATCTCAAATGACTTAGTCAAGGTTCTCGGTTTGTTTTCAGTTCAATATGGTTTTCAAAAGGATATTTTAAAAAGCATACCAAACTCTGTCAGTCACATTTACTTTGCCAAATTGAGCCCTCACCTACAAGTCTCTGAAACTATCCACAATTACAAGTCCAAGTCCAAGTGAATGACACACAAGTACTAATGGCAGCACCAACTAGCCAGGAGCTTATTGTGCTATTGATTCTGTCCAATCAGGAAGTGCTACCAATACAAAACTCACTCAGGTAAGACTGGTAGAATTAGCTGTATAATGGTAAACTCTCTTGAAAAGGGTAAAGATCTGAAGACATCTTCTCCTGACCTTTTGCCATCTCCACTCAGGTTCCCGAATGAATTCCCATTTGTTTGTTTTGTTGTGTTTGTCGTCAATGGAGATTAGGCCCATGAATATTCATCTAAGGGGGACAGGTGGTGAGCCACAGGCCAATCAAATGTCAAATCCCTTGCGAGTATTCTCACACGGTGTCGGTCATTTCATGCTCAAGTGTGGTAAACCATTTCACACATAATCACATACGAGGACGAAGGGGATTGATGTGCGTTTGTGGGCATACGTGTCCGTGTGAGCAAGAGCAAACCACTCAGGCCAACCGCAACACCAGCTATTTCCTCACAAGCCCCAATGACTCACAACCACCATGTTTCATTTATGACTGCAATGATGAGTGAATGAAAAAAAAAGAGAGATTGTGTAACGTACTTGACGAGATGAGAAAAAGAACGAGGGAAAGGCAGTCAGAAACTGGGGAAGGCCATCATGCACAATCCATATCGACGTTGCACTCAATAATCTCCTCCTCCGACTCAATACATGTGCTTATGTTGCAAACGGCCTTAAACGCTCCGTCCTAAATCTTTACGACAGGTGCCCTCATAAACTTCACTACAAATACATTTCTCTGGGGAGGCTTACCGGCGGCTCGAACACAGCCTTTATTGAGAGGTGTCCAAGACCGTGAACATGAAAGAAGAAGGAAGTGAGAAAGAGAAGTGCCACTCTTGAACTTCAATTTTCATTAAATTAGTTTTCCACTATCTTTAGCTGGAGACCATTATGATATGAGAATTAAGAAACCCTTTTAAAGAGAGAACTCTGATCATTCCTGTCTAGAAACATTTTCAAATATGCACAATAGTAGATACAGTTAAACACAACACTATGCAATACTATGGCTGTTCGATTAAAATATTTAATCTCATGATTCTCCATTGTTAACAGCAATTAATCGCTCAAAATTACACATTTTTATCTGTTCAAAATGTACTTTAAAGGGAGATTTGTCAAGTATTTAATACTCTTATCAACATGGGAGTGGGCAAATATGATGCTTTATGCAAATGTATATATATATATATATGTATTACTGGAAATCAATTAACAACACAAAACAATGACAGATATTGTCCAGAAACCCTCACAGGTACTGCATTTAGCATAAAACAATATGCTCAAATCATAACATGGCAAACTGCAGCCCAACAGGCAACAACAGCTGTCAGTGTGTCAGTGTGCTGACTTGACTATGACTTGCCCCAAACTGCATGTGATTATCATAAAGTGGGCATGTCTGTAAAGGGGAGACTCGTGGGTACCCATAGAACCCATTTTCATTCACATATCTTGAGATCAGAGGTCAAAGGACCCCTTTGAAAACAGCCATGCCAGTTTTTCCTCGCCAAAATTTAGGGCAAGTTTGGGGCGTTATTTAGCCTCCTTCCTGAAAAGCTAGTATGGCATGGTTGGTTCCAATGGATTCCTCAGTTTCACATGATACCAGTATCTTCACTCTAGCTTTAAAACTGAGCCCGCTACAACCTAAAAGTTGCAAATTGTGTTAATGCCTTAAAGGAATTGGTGGCGTTAACTTTGACAGCCCTAATATATAACAACAACTGTTGTAAGCCCTTAACCCAAATGAATCCTAATGCAACATTTCAAATAAGATCCCACTAACATTTGTTATGTAACACTTTGAACATTGTCGACTGAAAATCAGGATAACAATGTTTGCTCACGAATCTGTCAAGCCTCCGAAACTGAATTTACATCAGACACTGACTGCAGCTCAAACTCTGTCGCTCAAATCCCCCAAAACGTCTGTATCAGCTTCAAAAAACATTAACGGTCAAACTTTAATGAACCCATACAAATCCATATGATTGGGCGCATTGAGGGGACATTATGTAAATAAGTCGATCATTACATGGTTGGTCTCCACAGCTTGTAGTACACTGAGTAGATGCGACCTCGAGCCACCTTTGTTTGCCCCCTGCCAGCAATTTGCAAGTATGAGGGAGAGTCCGGCCAAGCGTGTCGCAGAGTCGGGGCGAATGCCATCCACCCGCACATAAATAAACTCATTAATAAAGTGGCTTCCACGCTGTATCACATTCCATCAAAATGCAAAGTGCTGATTCAGACGTACCCTCGAGGGCGCGCTCCATATTCCACTTAATTATTGCCTCAGAGTTTAGTGCCCTCTTTCTTCCCCCATTCTTCCACCTTGCTCTGTCTTTCCCTCTCCACCCTCTCTCTACATCGCTCATTCACCCTGACCCATTTTTTCCAGTTTCTCCATGCCCTCTCATTTATTTATTAAAGCAATAGTAGAGAGAGAAAGAGATATTCTAATGGGGCGACAAGGGACTTTTTTTCTGTCAAGACTACAATGAAAGTACATAGAGAGAGGTGACAGGTGTCCCTGCACTGCAATACAAATCACCGCATAATCCTGTAATCCCTCACCAAAAGATGACAAGGTTAGGCAATAGGGAGGCTGTATAGTTCACAAGGTCATTATTATTTTTCTTCCATGCCAAATAAAACCAATTAGCTGGCAGACATCTGTGTGTGCGCGATGTGATGATATTGCATCATCATCATTATGAATTCTTCTATTTCTCTCTTTCTCATCACTCTGCCCATCCTGTTTAATGTCATATTCACTGATTAAATTTCCAGTGTACAATTAAATCCCAGCGCAGTTTATCAAGTTCATTAAGCAGCGAGGAAAAACCTAACTTTCTCGAACCAGAAGCATGGAAAGAGACATTTTACACATACACTATTAACCATTGGGGGCCAAGGAGGGAGGTGGAGGCAGCGATGAATAGAAAGTGAGACATGGCTTGAAGAGATGTCTGGTTCTGGTGAAACAAGTGTTTTATTATTGAGAGGAAGGGGAGCAGAAGTGGAGGCTAGGGTGGAAAGGGTTCGTCTGATGCCCAGACTACTTCTACTTCGCCACTATTCCAGCTTCACCCAACACAATCTCCCCACACCGCTCATTCATTTAGCTTTGTCAGCAAGTAGTAAGGCAAAATACAGAACTTTCTTTGCAATGTCTTCCAAAGCGATTTGGCAAAAACAAAGGTCACTTGGATTTGGTTGATGTAACGCCACACCACAAAAAAAAGCAAAACTGAATTTTGTCACCTAACCGTTGGCACAAGTGGGTGTACACACAAAGTGCTACAAGCTGCTCTTCCTTCTCAATCTCAATGTTAGCACAAAGACGAGAAAGATAAAGGAGGAGAACCAAGCTGCTTTTTCAGAATACAACATGCCTCTGATGTGTTAACACTGGTACCAAGCGAGCCCTAACGAGACGGCATCAATCAAACACAAACCGAACACAATTACTTTAGAGTTCAGCGTCATCCCGAGCAACGGATTTGAAAGTTCTTCAAGCATTGCTTTTAAGGAGCTTGTCTGTGTTGTCATTCAAATAAATTTGCCAGGAAGCTGTGAAAAGTTGTAATCAATTGAACAACCATTCTGTATGTGGCAGGTCAATGATATTACAATCCCATCAGTAGGTAAACAAGGGAGCACAGCACTATCACAAATGGCAATCAGTGTCAAAAACACATCAGAAATGGTCAGACTTACATCAGAATCAGATTAATTGCCAGGTAGGTTTTCACATACAAGGAACTTGTATTTTGAACGGTGAGCAAGGCCTAGTTTAGCAAAATCCCTGAAGAAGCAGGTACTCTCAAAAGTAGGAAAATCACTCATTCAACGGGCTGGTCTTATACTAAACTCCCATTTCAATTAAATCATAAACCTTTCTCTTGCGCTCTTTCCTTTAGGATTATCTCTACTTTACACCGCACAACACCACTGATCTACTGATTAACCATTACACACATTTAGTTGGTATAAATGTGAGTGTATTTTCCTTTCTTTGTCATGGACTAAAAGCTGGGTTGTGACAGCTTGTTAAATGCACTATTTATGCTAAGCTAACAAACAATTAATAAGCCCTCGGACGTGGACAAGGTGTCTTTCCCTTCTTTTTAGGAAAAGCTGCTATTTGATTCAACAAATACGAACGATTTCAGTTAAATACTGTTCAAGCTGTGGGCGGATACTATGATTGACATTAAGCTAAGGATAATAGTTGAATTCCTCAGAAAACTTTAAATGCGAATGGAGACTAAAACATTTAAACATCTTTACTTGTGTTTCACCACAATACTGAAAAATGAAGTATGATTATATGCATTAAGTCAAATTCAGATTCCAGTGGATGTACATTCAGTTCACGTAAATCCTGGCTGATTGCCTGAGTGTTTCTAATCAGCCTTGTGTAACAGAACTGCCAGAAGATGACTTAATAGTATTCATATATGCTTCCAGCAAGCCCAAACCATATGTTGTTTGAAAGTTGGATCTATGACTAGAATGTGATTTAACTATTTGGTTCACTGAAGCATTAAAAAAGCTAAAAATACCACACACACACACACAGAAAAACAACACATCTCGTGCCAAGCATCCACCCACCTGCCCACCCATATACATGCAAAACATGCCATTTATGCCACACACAAACACTTCACAGCATGACTGTGTTTGTGCCAAACACGCTACTGTGCTGTACGTGTGTTAAAGCAGATAATACAGGAAAGGAACAGAAGCCAAACCCAGCAGCTGCTCTCAACTCCATGCCTGGGGGCTGATAAGGGGAGGCTCTGAGACCCGTGACCCCAGATGCGCCGTCTCATTCTGGGCAGAGAGAGCATTTGAGGGTTAGCCTCTCTGGTCATGAATTATTCCACGTCCATGCCTCCCTGAGTACCTGTAGTCGGCTCTGCAGAGACAGAGTCAAGGGGCTTTGACTGACAAAGCCTTTGATCCCACAACAGCCACGCACTCTATGATCAGCGTCTCTCCGAAGGAGGGAATACCACAGCTCTCCTGACACTTTCTCCCAGTGAGCTCTCTCGCTTTTACTCCTATCTTTTTCCCTCCATCCATCTCTCACTCTTTGTATGAACTCTGCCTTTTCCTCACAACACTAGCTTTATCTTAGATTGTCTGGCGATTAAACGGAGACCTTTGAAATTAGAACTCAGATGCAACAAACTATACTTAACTGTAGGCGTGGGAAACACCAGAGGCCCCACAATACGATATTATCAGAATACCCAAGTGACGATTGCGAGTTTAAACATTTTGCGATAAGATATAATGCAATAAATTGTGATGTATTATCTTTTTTCATCATTATCAACATCTGTTTTATCTAATAAGATGCAGTTTTCACTCTGTTTTAATTCACATATCTTGAGGTTAAGAGATCCCTTCGAAAATGGCCATGCCAGTTTTTCCTCGCCAAAAGTTAGCGTAACTTTGCAGCGTTATTTAGCCTCCTTCCCAACAATTGATTCCTTAAGTTTTCTAGTTTCATATGATACCTTGATATAGTTGATATAATAAAAAATGTATACTTGACGTCCTTGTATCAATAAAATATTGTCACGCAAAATATCGCGATACTTTGCTGTATTGTTTTTCTTCCTCACCCCTAGTTAACGGCATGCTAGACATACTAAGTTACCTTTATTAGCTTTAATCAATCGTAGCAATGTGCTACACATCGTAGGTCAGAATTGAGTCCATACAGTAGTGCTCGAATCTGTATCCATATCTGGACCTTATAGGCTTGCCGCGGTAGTCGTGTTACCCGTGTTACACGGTGGTCGGGCACATACCGATTACATTATTTGCCCACCGCCCCCATTGTCGTTTAGCTTTTTTTCTAAAAGAAATAAAACCATTTAGTTCATCTTGGCGTATCAGCGGCGTGTTATCAATACATAGGACGGCGGACGCTACAATCTGAAAGTGAAAGCGTCCAACCAATGCTATAAGGGAACCATAACATTAATGAGGCAACAAAAGAGAGTTGCA
Source organism: Sebastiscus albofasciatus (assembly GCA_916701655.1). Taxonomy (NCBI): domain Eukaryota; kingdom Metazoa; phylum Chordata; class Actinopteri; order Perciformes; family Sebastidae; genus Sebastiscus; species Sebastiscus albofasciatus. The sequence goes on from CAKAOI010047227.1 coordinate 132,062, forward strand.
TTTTGGTCAGGAAATGTTAATTTCATGATCTAGTCAGATCCACAAAGATGACTGATGGAGGGATTAGTATTTATCATGATACTACATGATCTGCAAGTATGTTTTGGGCATCCTCATAAAATCTCTTTTTGCACCTGATACCGTTCAAACTAATGTAATATTGAGTATCTGCCAACACCTTAGTGTTTGGCACAGCGTCTGTAGAGTAGTAGTAGCCAGGATCTGTTGTGACAAGAAGATTTGGACAGGATTTGGACAGCCTCACTTCATCAAAAGCATAAATATATACTGCACAGTGAACATCAAACACAGCCAACAGCCGCACATTAGAGGTGGAGTAGTGGTACAAAATGTGAATGAACGCAACCGTGTTCCAACCCTAAAGTGACCCTGTTGAATTAGCTCTATGTCAGTGTGGGTATCACTAATTGAATCCGCTGTTACTCACTGTGTGTTAGAAAAAGGTTCCAGGCAATATGTTACAATAAACAAGGATTGGAAAAAGATTAATACTGACTAAATATAGCTGGTACGTCCCTAGTGACAAGTGTATGTCTTCTGTATGGATGCAAAAAAAAGGTATCTGCCCAATGTAAATGCCTGCAGATACACTCTAGAAATCCTCATATCTATCAGCAATATCCTCTTGATACAAAGGCTGGTCCACATGCAGGTGAGAGTTTGTGAAGAAAACAGTACACAGGTAACTCCTACGGGAGGAAGAGTAGAAACGCTGCACTTGGCTGAGGATCAGGGTGTGGGCGTAGTTGGCCAGGCGTCAGCTTTTCTCCTTGATAGTATCTGGGTGGGTACAGTATCCTACTATAAGCTCACAGCCCTTGGTTTGGTTTTGTTCTTCACTTGCATGTTAGCTTGCATTATAGCCGAGGGGCTGTAAGGGCTGTCACAACCCCAGCTGCATGGTCCAATAGCAGGCAACAGGGACAGGGCTAGAGGGGTCTGCTTAAGCTGCTGAAATGGAAGCTTTGCCAAACACAAGGACAAAAAGGCGATGGGTGAGTGTGTGGGCATATGCTGCCATTTTAGAAGATTTATCTGTGCAAAAAAAAAAAAAATCAAAATGTACACAGAAACACAAAAACATTTTACACTAAATGCATTAAAGAAACAGTTGATTAGTCTGTTTTCGGACTATTAAACAGGCGTTATCAGTCGCTATAAGCACCATAGACATGGGTCAATAGGGGCCTACTACACCCACTAGTAGGTTTCATCATCTATTCACATGGTGGATCACCGAAAGAAGGCATAAAAGAACACCACAGCAATCTCTAGTGAAACCAACAATGTGTAGTTGTCTTTGTGTTCGTAGTTATTTTAACCCAAAAAAACTTTCCCTAAACTTAACCGTTTGTTTGATTTTTATCTAAACCTAAAGAAGTTGTAGTTTTGTTGCCTAAACCTAAAGACGCCTTTTTGTTTGTGTTCAAAATGTGATGTTTCATTCAGTTTTGATTCATGTTAAAACATGTTGCTTTTAAGTTTCACTTTCACAACATAGTAGGTGTAGTAGGCCCCTAATGACCCACATCTATGGTGCTTATAGCGACTGATAATGCATATTTAATGGCCTGATAACAGTCGTATCGGGTGAAAAAAGACACAACCTATCTCCTTGTGCTCCTCCCTCAAAAACCTGTGTCACGCTCCTCATGAGCACCGCAATCCTTGGCTAATCTTATCTGTGAATCCATAACGAGTCTCTCAATGCAACCACAGGTCCATGGCACGCCAATGGTTACCCAAGCCAACATCTTAGAGCATCCTCCGTCCCACCAGGGATGACATGAGGACTGCTTCCATCACCAACTCCAGCAATATTCAACACACAAGTCAGATAATATATTAGGACCAGGAGAAAACCTCATGTATGAATAATAAATGATGACATACTGCAGAGCGATTTGGTGTTGCACTCATGGGATTTTGCTTGATGCAATTTTGGGATATTTGTGCAATAGCAAAATATACAACTTGCATTTGTAAAAATATCAGTAAAAATACAACTAAACATACTGCCTTTGCTTAAAATAGAGTTAAAATATACATTTCAGTGCAGTAAAAGTTAAGTTTAATTGGTCTATATAGTACATTTGATCCCACCCAAAACATGGATGATTGGGCATTGCCCTCAAAAACTGATTGATATGTTTGTTTACCGCAAGCTAAATGGGTCAATAACTACTGCTTTGGCATTGCTGACATAAGTCCATCCAAATTTTAATCTGGAAAATGTCTCATAATTGTCTTTCAAGGGGAGTAGATTAAAGCTGCAGGCGGTCACTTTGAGCAAACATCATAAAACTGTCACTATATCCTGATAAGATATGCATGAGACAGATAATCTGTGAAAAACATCCTATGACTGAATTGTATACTTGCAGTATATTGTGAGCTGGGAAGCTAGAAGTAGGGACAGTGAAGCCTCTTATCAAAGAAGGCATTAATGTACATTTCCTCATTATGCTAATAGGCCCCCTATGGTTCCCTCAAAGGCCCTGCTGGTGCCCGACTGTGAGAAGCACATCACCACCACCATAAATTATATCCCCAAAAAGACTACATGGCACTGCAAACATGACCTTTATGTAAAGTTACTCCTTCTCAGTGATACTGCAACCTCATATTTTGTTCTTCCCATGCCACAAAGGAGCCTGTGCTTCCAAGGATAAGACACAAGGAGGGTGTAGTAATTTACATTTGCATGGCTCCAGACTACCAATATGGAAAATACATAAATACTGTCACCTATTTTTCTAGTAATCCCCTGCCCACAGTAGTTAGGGTAGGTGTTCACTTCAGCGTGACAGGTATGTGAGCATTTTAGGGCTCTGCCGAATAGTTTTTGAAGCTTCATTCATATTGACATTGACTCATTGATTCATATTCACATTGACATTCAAATTATAAATCAACATTCAAATGCTGCGCTGCTATTTGCAGGTCTATTCATTCTATTTAAACCCAGTATTTCAGCACAGTTGCAGATAAAGATTAAGCTAATATTATTAGTATTATACCATTTGTAGAATTAGATTCCACGGGTGGCTGAGTAGGATTTTTTTCATGTGATCCAAATGTTTCTAATAACTCCAGAGTGTCCAAAAGGCAAAATGTATTGGATAAAGATATATTTACAAAATTCACAACATGTTTTTATCTAATGAAATATTCTCCTTCAATCCACAATTGAAGTTAATTAATGATGTTTTTAGCTGATGTACCACCATCGAGGCATCAATCTACCCATCTCAGACCAGTTTGATTGGTCTAGAGAGATTTTTCCAATAGACAGGCTGAGGATCTATTATTTATTATTTCCTTCTTTGCAAAGCTTTCATATAAACAGTGTCTGTGCACGTTCTACTTCAAGTACACTAACCTCTTTAAAATCAGATGAAAGCAGACAAATTAGTTTGCATACCCAATGATCTCCAAGTTTTCATTTGCAGTTCCAATAACCAGTTTTGCAGGAATATATTCAAATTCATGAGATTTTAAAATATGCATTAGGGGTTAGTGACTCCACGCTAAGAGGCTGAAGGTTTGCAGACTTTTTGACTACCAAACACAGAATACTAACAGTAAATGTCAATTCTATAAACCCATGCCATGCATGACAATAAAGAATTAAACTGATGCCGCCTTATTTCGATTTTTGTAGTGAAATGAGGAGGTATTGTATAGATAACTCCTCATTTCAACATCACAAATCAGCTCCATTGTGGTGCTTTCAAAGCGACTGACAGGGATAAATAGAAACAGAGCGTCTGACAAAAGTTCAGCTCAAATTTGACAGCCCTAACGCACTGATAGTATCAAGCTAGTCCTCGTATTTTCATTAGCCATCCAGACTAAAGACTTGCCACACACGAGCTGGAAATGATGAGGCTCAATTTTGCAGATGAGGAAGGGTCAATTACAGTGTAATGCAGCATCCCAGTGGAGTTATTATGTTTATATTGCCAGTGATAAGTCAGAGATGATGCTGTCTGTTTTTATGACTCCACACCCAGCATCAGCATAGCAGTAGTAAAACTTGCCCTTCGTTCCCAGTGTGCATGTGTGTGTTTTCTGCCCCATGGGAAAATGGACAAATACAGTAGAGGATCGGTCTCTAAACGCGGAAAAGCAACAACATGAATAATTAATTCACTTTAAGTTGAGTGAAGTGTGTGCATTTGTGTGTTCACAAACAAAGTCTTCCTTTTGGATCCCTCCCTGCATCTCTGCCATTTGCAGTTAAGTGAAGCAGCTACGTCAAAGAACGAGAACAAGTGAGATTTTGAGACAGTTAAATGAGGCAGAGAAAGAAAGGGAGAAGAGGGTGGGGGTAGAAAACGAGGCAGAGATAGACAGAGCACAGGTTGGTGTGCTGATCCGATGTGTCTGTGGCCCCCTGAGAGGGCTAAGCCAATTAGCTAATAAAGAGGAAGTGGATGAAAACAAGGCAGAGGTGGCCTAATCAGGTTGGCCTGAGGTGTGAAGGCTTAAGTAGTAGCGGCTGGAGACCCAGAAACGTGTAAGACAAGGACCTCGCTCACAGTCGGTCGCCCTCAACACTTCTCTCCTGAAACTGACACCCATATGGTGTAACAAAGTCTCCGCTTTGTGAAACCCCAAGGAACTTATGTTTTAATTATTGCAGTGTTCTGTAATAGTCAATTCCCACTTTTCCATTTTCTCATTTCACCAGCAGAGCAGATACGGTAATAGAAATGAGGCCACAGCGATGGGAACGGAAACTAGCCTTAAAACATGTGCTGAGACAGAGATGGAAGGATGAGACCCACTAAACAGTTCTTTATACTTCACTGTGCTCACACGGACTCCCCAGCCTGAACGGCAGACATTCTCACATATATCTATTTGCCATTATCTGACATCATAATGATGGGATCTAGTATATATATGACCCTATAGATTCCTAGTGTGATCATAAAGCACAAGAGATGTATCTGGGATTAAAATGCATTTCTGTGTTGTAGTAAATCGTTTTGAGAGATGCACTTGATAAGGGCCGCCTTGCTGGGCAAAGACACTGCTATCACGAACCAATTATACATAAACAGAGATGTCAGCCGATAAGGAAGCGGCCATTACGACTCAGCATAATTGATTTTACCATGGAGTCTCTTTCCTCATGTCATTTTGAGTATAAAAAAATAAATAATTGCTCAACATGTCATGTTGAATCTATAACAGTAGCTTGGCTCTGGCAGTGAAAGCACACTATACCAGAGGAAAAGAAAATACAAATCTGCCTTAGTCACGATAGTTGTGCACAAGCTGTGCGTGCGATTCCGTGTGTGCTTTGCGCGGTCGTCTGGAGAGAGAGGTGAGACGACACAGACAACACCTGTCAGGGCTGGTGTGAGGTGGCCAACTGACAGGCCCGCAGCCTGTAAAATATGCAAGGTACAGAAAATGCAGGGCAAACCACCAACAGGGACGGACAGAGGCTATGGCAACTATATTTATCCAAGCCACAGACACATGCACGGTCAAAGATACATACAAAAACAGTTATGAAAAGACAAAATTGTAATACACATCAATATAAATAACTCTATACAGCCTGTGTGCACAGATGGACTTAAGTCTGCACAGGCTGTAGCAGGTTCAGTTTTAGAGCTAGAGTGAAACTACGGATATCCTATGAAATAAGAAAGCCTAAGGAATCCATTGATACTAACAATGTCATGCTAGCTTGTCAGTAAGGAGGCTACATAATGCAGCAAATGTAGGCAAAATTTTGGCGAGGAAAAACTGGCATGACCATTTTCAAAGGTGTCCCTTGTGAGACCATTTCTTTTTAATTTGACCTCCCTGTATAAAATGACCTGTGGTGACCTCTAGGATAATCACAGCCTCATGAAACTTTACAGCCACAAACTAGAGACCTAGAGCATTCAGAGGATGGATGGCTTTCCTAGCTAGATTGACAACAAGGGGGTTTTTCTGTGCAGTTTACAGAACAGAAGTGCTCGCCATCCAACCGCCGAATAATGTAATTCTTGTAGAAATCTCAAAATGTCAAAAATGTACAATGTTTTGGAGGGATTATTATTCATTTTTATCAATTCTTGAGTGGTAAAAAATGGTTAAATTTAGCACCAAATCTGTGTAACAAATGGTATTAACCCAAAATAGCATGAGCATGGGAATGGCCATCATATACTTCCATCATAATGTTCTAAGCCCTTATACGCTTTCACAATTTATTGTAATTAATTGATTCATGTTTATTCCTGATTTACCAGAACAACTTGACACACAGTGCTGAGCAGCATCTCAAATTAATCTTCAGGTTCCCAGCTTTCAGATGATGTACACCACTTCTATGTGACATCTTCTGTTGACCTGCTATCTCCCCCTAAAAAGGATAAAAACTGGTCTATTGTGGGTCTAAGAGGGATAATACACTACTGGAGAGGAAAAAGATCTGGAAAACAACAAAAAAGAGAAAGGCATGGCACGTTTAAGTCCGGGACAGGAGAAGGCACTCTGGCAACACAATGTATATTAAATAAGGACTAAAAAGGGAAAAAATAAAAAGGAAAAATGACTGCTTCTTTGCTAGGAATTCCATGCCACTGTGAAGAATTTGTCCCTGCGCGCCCCTTCAAAGTAGACCTTGAAAACCAGTCGAGACAACCCTCCACGCTTGGAATCTGTGAATAATTTTGATTGGATGAAATATGGGACAGCAATAAAAATGCTGCAAAAGAGGCAACCTTTTAAAATTGACACGGGTGTGTCTGTGGCAGACGTTTCATGTATTATTTCAAGTGGAATTTAGAACCTTTATATTGGCTGATGTAAATCAATTATTGAGGGGCCTTAACCATCTCCTTTCTCCTCCATCTTCTCCAGCCCACGCCTTCATCTGTCTCACTTCTCGGGAAAAGTGGCAGCGGGGTCTACTGAGCGTGTGAGTGCACTCACCACTCAGTTTTTTTTTTTTGACTTCAGTTAGGTGTAAAATCAGATTTTCATAAATATTACACAAACTCACTCTAAAATGCCAAGTAGCACCTTTTGTGCCAGGTTCTTCACAAAAGACCGCACATTTAAAAATCACAGGCCATCAGTAAAAATGATATCCTGCATCTCCACACTTAAAAAGCAAGCTTTGAGAGTGCCAAGTCTCCCACCAAGGTCTTTAACAGGCAGCTTTAGGCTATCGATTTATGCTACTACGGTGCTTAGGGCAAGAACAGATGAAGAGCATTTGGGTACTGTGTGTGCGTGTTCGAGCCCTGCCTCTCTCCAGAAACTATTATTTATTGAGCAATGACTGTATTTTGGAAGAATAATGGCACTGACATCACAGCACCATGTTTTAAGACCCACTGTGACCCCGGCGTCTATCGGTGGCTGTTTGGAGCCAGCCGGGAAATAAACAATGTCTGGCATGGCCCGATCTGTCGCTAATGGCTGAAGCAGAAAGGTTAGCTTGAAACAAGTTTCTCCGATATCCGTCATTTTGAAATTAGTCTGCACCTATTGGGCCGTTTCTCATCTACTTGACAGTAGTGTCTTTAGTGTGTGTCCTTTTTATACACTCAGAGGCCACTTTATTACGATCTAATGTGGTCCAATACAACAGCCCTGCCATAAAATCCATCTTTACAAAAGCTCATAATGTTCAGTTTTTTGGTGACATTGTCAGAAGAGAGAGAATTCAATTATATGTTTATCATTAAGGTCAAAAGAGGTGTTGTACTGGACTGGACTGTATTGAGAGGTATAATGCAGTTGAGAACAACACCATATCCGTTAGATTGCAATACATTAAACCTGTGTTGCATTGCTGCTTTTTCCTTCATTTCTCAGCTCTCAGCATGAGAAAAAGAAACAGGAGCCAACACAATGGTCCTGTGCATTGCCAGAAAAGGATATTAATGTATTCAGCCACATTCTCATCCCAACTTGTCACATACATGACGCTTTGTCAGACCCCCCAGGCAAAGAACGTATATTGCCAAGAAGTGAAAGTCAATTGTTCGTTCCATTGCAACATCAGTGCCCAGCAGCAAGGAGGGTGAGAAGAGGAGAGGTCACACGTCATCATCACGTCATATCTTAGGGGTACAACCGTGGATGTATTAAGAGAACTGGGTACAGCGTTTGGTGGCAGGGCCCCGTTCACTCCTATGAAAGTTACTCAGTGGTGTATGATGCCAAAATGGCTTGGCTTCAAAGTGGAAAAGTACCCGGATCTTCAAGCGATCTTCCGCATCCATTGGTCCCATGGAGCAGGCGCAGTAGTGTCCGCTCAGTCACCTGGCTCGGTCACCGGGTCACAAACATCACGCTGTCATCAGGGCTTGTTAACTCCGCCTCCCAGCCCTCGCTCCAGCCCGGGCTGGGTCTACAGACGTCTCTTTCCCAATGTAAGTCTATGGGAAAAAGGATTTTTGGGCCCAATGGCGTCACATGACAGACACAGATGTTGCAGTACCGCCGTTTGGCCACTACAAAAATTGGCATCAACAACCAGCGCTCTTCCTGGAGGTTTGGGTACAACATGTGTCATACCCCATATCCCAGCCTCTTTCAATAGGCCTTGCCCAGCAGCAACGCTATGCTTCTGCCATTTTGGACTGAAAGCTACTACCGGACGCCAGTAAAACGCGACAAAACCACTTAGGTTTAGGAATAAGCAACATGGTTTGGCTTAAAATTACTACATTTGTACAGCGAAAATGTGGCTTGACATTGTGAACATGGGACACGAACAATCAGCTGATTGTAAAGTGAAAGTGAAACATAACATGGATAAAAGCCTGGTGTTATCGGACCCATCCACCTCCCAGTCCACCAGCGCTAAAGGGTGCCTTGTGCGGCGGTATCGAACGCCGACAGCCATGACGAAGCATTGTCTGTGACACCCCCGGAATGAGAAGGGGCTGGTATCTTAGGCAAGCGGAAAGACGTGTGAGATGTGAAGACATGACTGGCCACAGTCTGTCTTTTGCAGTCCAGCACTCACATCAACCTGAACGCAGTGTTACTATGGAGACCGTGTCCTATGGGGACCTTCACAGACAGATATACACGCACTGTTACCAGCACACAAACGCAACCCTGTTTTACATTGCAGCAGTAGCATTATGCCATCAAGCCTTCATCACAGCTTTATTCATATCTTCAAATGCAATGGCACAAAAACAAGGACAGAGAGACCAGTGACACCTGCTCAGAGTAGTACAGCTGTTTTACAATCAGTCCGGTGGAGACAAGGGAAAGGATCAAGGGATTTATACTCTTCTTGTTTTAGGAGTTTGTCATTGTCTCTCCCCACACAGTGTGTTTTGTCATCATTTGTCACACTCCACTTGGTGCGATAGTGGTAAGGTAAAACTTGATAAAACATGCTCATGAAGAACCATGAATAATTCAGGAAGCTTTTTTTATGTTCAGTTTTTAGTGTTTGTTTTTTGTGATCTGTGAGCATGTATTCTAGGAGATCTCTGAGCTTTATTTAGCTACCGCTCTGTTCTCTGCCCCTGTTGGGGATGAACACAAAAACCTGTCATCTTTGGCCATGACTCACAGCCTCATCTCATAACTGATAAATCACACACCTGGCTCATGTCAGGGACGCCATTTTAAGAACCCTCGAAAGAGATAAACAGTCTTACACAAGCATTGCATCACGAAAACTATACGGCAATGTCGGAGCAATAGTAATAGTTATTTAAGTTATTATTACTTCCCCTATTTTTCTTTTGATTTGGTGGACTGAAGACGTATATGAGTTAATCACAAACTCAGATTTTGATACAAGAGTGGCAAACCTTTACATGTAAATAATGAAATTAACAAATACATTCTGAAGTGTTATTTTCTGATATTTCTTTGCATTCCCTTTGCATTTACTTTAAAGTAAAATATCACTTCTGGGCTTTCATTTCTCTAGAAATAGATTGTATCATTACTAACTCAAGATGATACAAGATCTATCCATAAAGGATGCAGGTTATATATTAAGATGTACATACTTGATAGCCAAAGGAAGTTACTCTGCAGTACGATAAGCATGTTAAAAGCTCCTCTTTAATTCAGAAAATGTGTTATTTTCAACACTAGGCTGCCATGTTCTGTCTATTTTCCGAGTTTTGCATCATCCGTGAAACCCGTTGCTTTACACAAAGCTCTAAAGTGTGAGCATTTTGCTCGCATTAACACAGTGAACATTAGAGGGGTGTGAATGTGAAAAATAATTTGCAAGCACCGATGCATGCGACTCTGGGTTCAAACACCTGGATTGGCAAAATATACAGATTTGCTGAACTCCCACGCGAACAAATCTGTTACTGAATCTTTTATCCCTGTCATCTCATCGCTAACAGCAGTGTACCAAACAGCAGCAGCTTTTCAATTTTAGCAGCTCTTTTCTTTTTCCCTACTGTCGACATTTGTGTTGTCATGTAATATTAATAGAGGTGACTTTTTTTCCCAACAAAACACGTTGTGTGTTTAAAAAAAAGTTTTTCTGCTCAAAATTAGCATTCATCTGTCTGCTTGGATTCAAAAGTTTGGTTCAGCAGTATACTCGCACCCCCTCCACGTTGACGGTAGCACCTGCCAAAAGCAGATCACAGGCTAACTGTTGCCCCAGTTTGCGCAAAAAAAAATAACGTCATACATCAATGAGATTTATTCCTTTGCAGCAGCAGTAAACGCAACACATGGACCTGCTGATAATAAGCTGTATTTAGAGCTTAACAAGATATTTAAGGTCTATTAACAACATTAACTGCTTTGAATGGTATGACTACGGCTATATACTGACAACCCCCCGCAGACACACACAACGGAGAGCCTCTTGTAGCAGAGCTGCTAGCCTAGCTGTAACACAGGTACCCACACTGTGACACCCTCAAAGGAACATAAATGTGCTTCTAGTGACTGTCAAAACTCCACCAGGACTCCCTGTCTTTCCGGCAGAGAAACAGAGAGTCTGACAGTCACTTCTCATGGCTGGTTAGCTCTGACTTTCAGCTCTACGTCGCTATCCATGCTACACCGAACGGTGGTCAGTCTCCGACGTGACCCCCTGATCCCTAGCGTAACACACTACATAGCCACAGGGCCATCATTGCTCCTTCACTTCTCTGATGCATTTTTTAAATATGATGGGAGGAGGAAGGGCGCTAGAAAATGTGAGGGTGTAGTTTAGGGGTGGGCGATACGGCACAACGTGCATACGGCGCATAACAGTATATGTAATTTTATATCACGGTAATGGTATATATCTAGATACAGTAAATGTTTTGTAAATTAAATTAAGAAATGGTTTAAAAATCATACCGTACTTCATCACATTTTATTATCTCCTTCTTTTTCTTGGAACTTCCATACAAAGAAACTGCCTCAAATGAGAAAACACTTGAGTTCAAATTAAAATTCTTTCAAAACAGAAGCTTTAAGGTTTCTGAAAACAATTATTTCAAGTACGACAGGTTTTAAGGTGAACAGGTGCAAATAAACACCAGCCTGACTTCAGTCCATGCAATATAAAAATCACACAAATTGGTATTTTAGAGTGTACCATCTACAGAGCGAGCACAAAGGTGTGTTTATCGACTAGAAATGACTGAATGTTTGCAACAAGGTGCTAATGTATTCAGTCACCGAGAGCTAATTTCCAACACCCAAAAATCTCCTCATTTAAATTATACACATACAGCAGTTTGTGCTACAGCACCGTGTTCACATCTATTCTCATCCAGACTTATCGTACATTTGTTAAAGTGGTCTTTTTTTCTTTGTGCTGATTTCGCTTTGTTTAAACAAATGGTGTCTAGGACATCAGCAAAAAAAAAAATGTATTGAAATATAGGGATTTTAAATACATTGTGGTGTCAGCAAGCAATGTTCAAACATTAGCTTGTCCTCGTGATCTGGCTGCAGTCCCTGTTGATGAAGAATGACCTCTGCTGATGTTTGATTTGTCCAACTTTCATTAAATAGTGCTGGGTAGTGCACAATCTGACTTTTTTCTTTTTACAATGCAACAAACTAACTTTTCATTGTTTTTTTTTAACATCAGTATTCAAAAATCGAAGTTATATGGCCTTTGAAGCTGCTCATTCATTCATGCAAATCTTTTCTTGCTGGAGGAGAAGGATTAGAGGGGTGGATGAAGTATGACGGTGGGAGGTGGGGGCACTAGAGATGATGTCAGCTTTGTAACAAGAGCCTTTGGCCAAAGATCCCCCAGTGGAGTAAAGGAGGGATCAATCCAGGGGCCCTATTACCCTGCCGGCATAGGTAATGTCATGAGATGATCCCTACTAGCAGTCTCTGGATGAAAGCAAGAGCCTACAGAGGATCAGTGCGAGAGGAGAGGAGAGGAGAGGAGAGGAGAGGAGAGGAGAGGAGAGGAGAGGAGACG
>CAKAOI010047228.1:0-59794 GCA_916701655.1 Sebastiscus albofasciatus
CTTTACTTTTACTGTTGCTTAGTTTAATCTATAACTGCATCATATAACAGTCCCCCTGTAGTGTAGTGGAGTAGAAGTATAAAGTCGTATGAAATGGAAATAGTCAAGTAAACACCACTGGTTCCCAACCTGGGGGTCGGGGTCCTCTAGGAGGTCCCCGATTAAACTGAGGGGTCACAAAAAAATCTGCTTCACAAAATTATCTTAATTTCTCTAATTTATGCATTTTTCATCATGAAATACTAGATACTTTCAGTTCTTCAGGCTGCCAAAAAAATCCTTAAATTAAACAAAACCAAGAAAGCAACTCAAAGACGGGTACATCGAGCGTCTATTCACTTACCGTGGACTGAGTCTGCATATGAGAGACATGACGTATCCCAGCGTGAAGCCAATCAGTGGCATCAGTGCAGCCACGACCAGAACGTCAGTCGTGAGAGCCATCCATATCACGTCTTTGATGGCGACACCAGACAGGCTGAACACTACGATGCCGGAGACGATCAGGATGCTGAGACCAGCCTGTCGAGAAAGTGAAAGAGTCAATTTATCTCCTCTAAATAGTACTTGAGTCTTTTGGAGAACGGAACCTGCCAAAATTATGAATAAATTATTCGATAAATAAATAAATATGCCATTAAATGAACCAAAAATATTAAAAATAAATGTAGGCATTAATTAATTGATAAAATGTGACATAAATTGATATTTATGGTGTGTTTTTTTGCTTTTTTATTTATCTTTTCTATTACTCCCCTTTTTTATCTACTCTTCTATTTAATTTTCCCATTTATTTATTTATGTATTTATTTTATTAACTTTTAAATGTACTTATTTATTTTACTCTTATTTTTAAATGTTTTTATTAATTATTAAATTGTATGTAATTAATACAATTTATAAATGTATTTATTTCTGCATAATTTTTGCATTTCCCTCCCATATTTATTTCCCCAAACTTCTGTATTTCTGTTTTCTTCTTTTTATATTTATTTATGCATTTCTGCCTCATTGTATAAATGAGGGGGCTGTCATTAAACATGAGTCATGAGGTCAGAGTGCGTAGATAAACCATATGCTAGTGAGTCATTTATATATTTATTTATTTTGGCAGGTTCCGTCCTCCGTAGCATCTCAGCATTGGAGCACGAAACTTCTCTCTTCTTCCCTACTTCCAAATGTGGCAGACATTATCTGGAGACTTAAGGTCTGCTCTTAGTTAGCATTAAGTGACTACGGCTTCCTGTTTATTTGGAACACAAATTACAGCCCCCGCTATGTGATGACTGTAAAACACAACGTAAAACATGATGTTGTTGCAGTAGTGAAAACAGTATGGCTGAATTCCATTTAGCTGTTTAAGTTTCAGGGTCCTGGTATTGTTTTCCTCTTACGACAAGTCAAAACTTCTGCCGTGAAAGAGGACTTTCTATAACAGGTTATGTTTGTGTGAGGCGCATTTCAAGAGTCTCACTTTTTTGACGACTGATGAGTAGTTTGGTTTGTAGTGATTGATGCCGATGCCGATGGCACAAGGCAGCAGGGTGAACGCGAGAGCAGAGATGATGCCGAAGTACGGCACGGCGTTTTCCAGACCGGGGAAGCCTTGGCTGTAGATATAGAGCAGCAAAGGCATCAGACCCAGCGCCGCGATACAGGAGCAAGTGGTCATTACGATGCTGGGAGGGCGTCACAGAGAGAAGAAACATTATTAGACTGACGTGCCTGAAATGTCTCAAATTGTACATTTAAAACAAGGCTCTTGGAACATTTCTGTCAGGAATCAATACATCAGTGAGGGATTACCTGAGGTTCATGTCACCCTTCATGGCCAGGGAGAAAATGTTTGATAAGCTTCCTCCTGGACAGCAGCCACAGATGAGCACCGTCACAGCCTTGATGGGATCCATCTGTAGCACTTTGGCGAGAGAGAAAGCAGTCAAGGGCATGATGCCGAACTGGGCCAGCAGGGCGATGGCGACTCCTTTTGGCTTGAGGAGATGGGTCTTTATTTTGGAAATCTCCATCGTGCAGCCGAGGGATATCATGGTGATGAAGAGGATGACGACGGCGAAGAAGTCGATGGCTTTGTTTAGGGAGGAGGAGATGTTCAGGACGCCCATGCTTCCATTGCTAGAGACATTTCCCTCAGTGTAGATTTTAGCTATTCCCTCGTAGACTCCTGTCACATTCATTGTCGCGCTCGTCTCGACACTGTTTATTGTGCTGCAGCTTTCACCTGTCACACAAAGGAATTACAGCATGAGACTGTTTTCATTAGACTTTTATACACTTACATTTCAATTCAGTAATTGGTTAGGTAGTTTGACTACTTCTTTTACTACTTTTTTAATGCAATGCATCTAATATAACCGGCTTATAACTCACTCATAAACCCATTCATTTACACCTAGCAGGATGCAGATGTCCAATTGAGGAGCTTTACAATCCCCCTAAACAAACTGTATAGTAAAAAACAGCAGTTTTAACATTTGTGCTACCTGCAAGCAAAGATTGTTAGAGCTGCAGTTTTTTTTTAATAGTTACTGTAGGTGTGTGCCCTAAAACAAAATGATTAAGAAAATGTAACGTCATTGTTGATGAAGCTGACAATATTCCATATTTATTTATAACAAATTCCATGAAAAGACCAAAAACCATCAACGCATCAATCCATCTCCCAAGCCAACGGGTTCTCATCCCAACTCGTTATATACTGACACTTTGTCAGATCCCTCTGCGTCACTTTTCAGTTGCAGTGTTTAATGTTGTGAATTAAACAAAAACACTTGCTTAGGTTTAGGCAACAAAACCACTTAGTTGGGTTTAGGAAAGAACTACATGGTTGGGCTTAAAACTACTACGTTTGTACAGTGAAAATGACATTGAACTTTGAGAACACGAGACACTAACGAACAGCTGATTGTTATGTGACGCACGTGACACGAACAGCGGTCTCCTGGATGAAAGCCTTGTGTTTGTTGGTTTTATTCATGTAAAGTTTTACAGCTAGATACAATACTAGTTTTACTCCAAACCCAGTCTGCTTTTCGTGGTCTACAGATTTGCTCTTTTGAATTTCAGACAAAAATTCCATCAAAGGACATCATATCACTGATCAGTGTTGAATGATAAACACCATACTAACAAGAATGCACAGTATCATTGATGTGAAGCCTAGCCAGCCAGAACGCCAGCAGTTGTCAGACCTCAGTTAACAGTCCAGTCTCTTCGTTTGATCAGCCTGCAGAAGTAGACAACATATGTTTCGCTTGTTGTTGCTGATGAGTTTGACACTCTGAGGCTGTTTTCCCATTTAATCTGCTGAAGGAGGAAAATTCCTCTGAACTCATTGAATGTCAGTTTTAAGCTGTGTTGGTATGAGTCATCACACCTGGAAGCCAGTTGCAGCTTAAACAAGTGTGCTGTGGAAAGTTGAAGCCTTCATACTTTTCAGAGATATTTTATGTCAACAGTTAAACTTTTGAAATAAATGATTTTTGACTAGGTAATTTATTTATTTATTTTGTGGAAAAACCAAATCAGATGCAAATTCGTATTCCAAACAGTATTTTTTTTTATGTCTGGAGGGAATCTCTAAGAAAACTTAGTGTAGATTTAGGGATACTGCAAAAGAAAATAAACTCTTTGGTCTAAAATACATTTTCCCCATCATAATCTGACATTATGTAATTCTCCTGTAATGTAATATTGTAACTGCAACCTCAGATTGAGGCTTTTAAAACATCTGCAAATACTTAAAACAACAGATCAAAAAAACTAATTAAAAAAACGGACTTATTTTATAATTGTATTACAATCAACACATTTCCTACAGAGACAGCTGACAACAGTTAAGTTGTCCAGTTATTGTCTTTGAAGCCTGATGCAACATGTGCCTTCATGCCTGAATTAATAATAAACATACTTATAGAGCCATATTTTTGTACTGCGTGACATATTATCTTATTACAACACACATGGCAAAATGTAGTGTAGTTTAAAACAACTCCATACCGGCATTTTGATATGTGACTACATATCATCAGAGGAATAATTGCACTGGCCATGCTCATTGTAAAGAAGGAATTTATCACACAATGCAATTTAATAGTTTTTGGATAGCACTAAAATTCTACGGCAGAGAGACGAGCAGGCTGTATCTCAACAGTAAACAATACTTAAATTATTTTATAAATTTTTGGTCTTTTTGTGGAAATTGCCGCTGATAATATAAGAATAGAATAGTGGTACCCTTTAAAAGTAAAGATATCCTAAAGGTAGACTAAGAAATAAAGGCTCTTTCTTACCTTAATTTAAGTCCAGCTTCTGTAACTTAGCTGTGCTCACTCCCACTCTTGTTTCCATCTCTGGGCACATTCTTGTGCCTAACTCCTTTTCTCTGTTTGGACCCCTTGCCCGCCCCTCTGTGTCACATGATGGGGCTTATGGTACCATGGTAGGTGTAAACACGACTCCAGAAGAAAACCATCCGTTCAACTCCTTGAACAGCTGCTTTCATTTTCATTTGTTACATTCTAGTAAATCCAGCTTTTACGCCGGTTACTGGAAGTTGCTCCCCTAGTTTCTGTTTTTCGGGGCACCGTGGGAAAGTGTGCCGTTGGTGGGCTCGATAATGTGGAAAGAATGGAATTGCTTCTGTACTTCTAAAGAGGCACTTTATCCGTTTGGCCTCACTTGCATGTGTAAACAGACCCTCAATTAATATTATGCAACCAGGCAGAAGATCCAGTTTGCCTGGCAAAGTTATCAGTCTTTTCAAAAGGGGCCCTCTGCCACTGTGAGATGTGGGTGCTTTATACACCAAAACCTTTTATTTACCTTTTATATATACTAGTATATATCCATTTTTAGTGGCAAAATACAGTTATTTACTTTAAAGGAAAGATTTAATTGTGTTTTTTTCATATTGCATTGCAATAGGCAGTTTAAAGTGATCATATACCAAACAACTAATCAATGCTGATACTGTATGCTAATAGATAAAGGTGTGATGATGCCGTACATGCTTTGAATCCCTCAGATATAGCTGTGCCGTGTTCTAAGCAGACTGGATTACATGCAGCCGATAATAGAACGCTCATTACAACCGTAAAAGACTTGACACTCGACTTGCATAAAATGACTTGTGAGCATCTCTGGTCATTTGGTCTGCTATATCAGTGCTCTGAATGTCGAATAGAGAACCTTTAAAAAGCAATGTATAATTCAATGTATTTATAAAAATATTTCCATATAATAAATATCACCAGCTAAAACTGAGCTGAATTGGAAACTGGAAGTAAGAGAAGAAGAAATAATGGGGACGAAGATCATTAACAGACCTGTTGTTGAATCTTATAGTTAACAAAAACCAGGTGCAAGTTGACTGAGGACAGTCCAAGCCAGCTTGAACAAGCATGTTTATCAGGAAAACCATCCAGGAGTTTCATTTCCATGTGTTACACAGCATTCTAGTGAATCCAGCTTTTATTAATACAGTTACTGGAAATCGTCCCTTATCCATGGTGAGTTGTTCGCCTTAGTTCCTTTTTCTAGGGAACTCTGGTGAAGTTTGACATCAGTGGGCTCGATAATGAGGAGAGAATGAAATTGCTTCTTCCATGCTGTGGAAAAGAGGCATTAGTCACAGGCACACACATCACACACATAACAGATTGTCTCCAACTATTGACACCTTTAAACTCGTGGACAGTTTTAGGAAACTTTTTATTGTGTGAGCAAACATTGAATTTCTGGTACTGACAATTAATTTCTTAAAATAATGGATATAATTATATTTTTTGTAACATATATTTGATTTTATACATTTAACACATTGTACATAGAACACAGAACCTTTCCCCCAAATTATATAACGTATGGCAGTGTATAAAATAATGATAATAATAATAAAAAATCGTACTTGAAAGTAAATAGCTAAACATGAAGTTAAAGGGATATATATTTACAATAAAAATATAATCTAAATAAATAAAATAGATACATAAATAAATGAAATAAAGTCACAAACATAAAACAAAGTAAACATATTCCTCACATATTCCTCACAATAGATTAGTCATTCTAACTCTCACTGACGTCACACTTCTAGTTCCTCTTCAATGTCACTACAAATTCCAAAAGCATTTCCCATATGTCATAAAACTCTGAAGCTTTCTTCCTAACTACATATGTGAGTTTCTCAAGAGCCAAACTTGATGTTAAGTTTTTCAACCAGTGGCTAAGAGAGGGTCAACCAACATTTTTCCAACACAGACCAATCGAACGCCTGGCTTGTAGTAGACATAGGTCAACCATTTTTCTTTCTCTATGGGTTGGAGAACAATCATCTGTATAAATGCTTAATATACTGTACATAATTTAGGATTTAAAGGTATTGGAGAAAAGGTCATTTGAGAGATATATCGTATCACAGAAGACCAAAATCGTTGAATCTCCTCACATTCCCACAAGCAGTGATATAAAGTACCTTGATGGATATTACACTTATAGCATTGGTTAGGGATATAAGGATCAAATTTGTTGTTATTATCCAATTGCATTGTATGATTGATATTTTTATTTTTTTATTTTTTATTATTATTATTATTAATAATAATAAATGTAATACCGATTTTAATTATGTGGATAACATCATTTTGTGCTCTTATTGGCCACATTTTTGTCAGTTTTTGGTGGCTTGATTGAGGTTTTTAATTGGAGAGATGGGACAGTGATGACAGTGAAGGTAACTTGCTGATGTGCTAGAGACACCCTCTGTTGTCTAAATATTAAATGGAATATTAAATGATAAAGGTGTAGGTGTAGGTGCATGTTGTTTTTAAGCATGTACAAACAGCCCATGTTTAGCTTTGTTTTGTTCAAATAAAAACAAATTCCTGATAATAGAGCACCTCTCTATAGTGCTGCAGTAGGTTTATAAGCAGTGATGGGTTGCTGCAGAAGCTATTTAAAGGTCCTATGGAGGCAAGTGTGCAGCCATGAATGGAGAGAGTGGGGGAGGGCAGCCATAGTGAGCTAGGCCACCATCTGGCCTCATAATCATATGCTGGGGAGAAGAGCCTCGTTTATTGTGACAATGACCACTGAAACAGTTAGCACAATGCATTTTGCTCCATAATACCACACAAGCATGTTGTTGCATGACAGGTAGAGAGAGTATGTTACATGCATGTAAGGCATCACTGATTTTAGTCATGAGATGTTGCATCTAATATATTTATTTATAACTATACAACAAAGATGCTCCATCTGAGAGTCATAACACCATATAAACATGTAAAAAACACTGAAAGGTCCTGAGAGGCTGCTGTGTTTGCATGACAGGTAGAGAGAGAGTATGTTACATGCATGCATGTTTAAGGCATCACTGATTTTATCCATGACAATTAAATGAGATCTAATATATTTATTTATAACTCTGCAACAAAGATGCTCCATTTGAGAGTAATAACACCATATAAACATGTAAAAAACACTGAAAGGTCCTGAGAGGCTGCTGTGTTTGCATGACAGGTAGAGCGAGAGAGTATGTTACATGCATGCATGTTTAAGGCATCACTGATTTTATCCATGACAATTAAATGAGATCTAATATATTTATTTATAACTTTGCAACAAAGATGCTCCATTTGAGAGTAATAACACCATATAAACATGTAAAAAACACTGAAAGATCCTGAGAGGCTGCTGTGTTTGCATGACAGGTAGAGAGAGAGAGTATGTTACATGCATGCATGTTTAAGGCATTTATTCATGACAATTTAATGAGATGTTGCATGTAATATATTTATCTATAACTATACAACAAAGAGCATTTGAGTCCATAGCACCATATAAACA
This sequence comes from Sebastiscus albofasciatus, assembly GCA_916701655.1. Taxonomy (NCBI): domain Eukaryota; kingdom Metazoa; phylum Chordata; class Actinopteri; order Perciformes; family Sebastidae; genus Sebastiscus; species Sebastiscus albofasciatus. The sequence continues at coordinate 7,867 of CAKAOI010047228.1, forward strand.
TGTAAACAACACTGAAAGGTCCTGAGAGGCTGCTGTGTTTGCATGACAGGTAGAGAGAGTATGTTACATCAAAGATGATTGCATGTTTAAGCATTTATTCATGATGTTGCATCTAATATATTTATTTATAACTATACAACAAAGAACATTGAAGCTCCATTTGAGTCATAACACCATATAAACATGTAAAAAAACACTGGAAGGTCCTGAGAGGCTGCTGTGTTTGCAAGACAGGTAGAGAGAGAGTATGTTACATGCATGCATGTTTGAGGCATCACTGATTTTATTCATGACAATTTAAATATACAACAAAAATGCTCTATTTGAGACCATAACACCATATAAACATGTAAAAAACACTGAAGGTCCTGTGTTCCTGCTGTGTTTGCAACTTGTAGGGAGATAACGGTATATTTTTTAGTGGGCGCGTCCAAACCCCCGTGGAATTCTGGGAAACGTAGTCCACATTCCAGAATCAGCACCACAGCACAAACGTTCTCCGTGTTAGCAAAAGACTCCATTACCCAGAATGCCTTGTTTCGGTCGCGCCTGCGCTGTTTATGTTGTTCCCCTCGTCCATGTGTAGGCGAATCACGTGTTAGAGAGAAACCCGTTGATCGTCATGTCTCTGCTGTAGCAGCCAGCGAAAAGCTCAGCTCGTTGCTAAAAGATTTTATTATTTGCCTCCCAGTTGTCTGTCGCTGCACTTTTTGTTTTGACAGCTGCTTTGTTTTCTTTTCTTCTTCAACCTGTTTACCGAAGAATGAGCGAAAACGATGACATCGAAGTCGACAGCGATGTATGTTGGTTTAGTTTCCCTCTAGAGAAGTAGCTAGTAACACAGATATATATTTATATATATTTATATATATGTGTGTGAGTGTGTGTGTGTGTTAGCCAAACAGCAACTTTAACTGACAACATGAAGCTAGTTAGCTTAGCTTAGCTTAGCTTAGCTGGGTTTCTTTGCTAAAAACTGGATGTTTTGAGCCAAATAAGAAGAATAAAAAGGTGTTTTTGAGGTGCCAGCTGGCTGGCTGAGGTTGTTAATGGAAGTGGAGCATGTTTAGTGTGGTGAATAAGTTGGGTGGTTTTTATTACTGCGGTCAAGTCGGGTCAAGTACCGTCGTTTGGATTTTTTGATGCATATCTATTTGTGCAATTACGGTACAGGTGCTGGGAGCGGCCAAAAAGCACGTAGACCGACTTTCGCTATATTATATTATTATTTGTTATATATTATTATTATTTATTATTAATATTATATATTATTATTATAATTATTTATTATTATAGTATATATTATCTATTATTATATTATTACTTATTATTATATATTATATTATTCTTTATTATTATTATATATTATATTATTATTAATTATTATTATTATATTATATATTATATTACACATAATATGATGAAAGATGTCTCCTTGAAAATGTGATAAAATGTTTAAATATATATATTTGAATATATGTATATATTTAAATATATATATATTTAACTATATTATATATATTATTATTAGTATTTATTTTTATATTATATACTATATTATATTACACATAATATGATGAAAGATTTCTCCTTGAAAATGGGTATTATATATATATATGAATACACCTCCACTGTTAATACAGTATACAATGTTTGCTGAAAATCACATTGGATTTCTGCTCATTGACTAGATATATATATATATATGTGAAATTCGAAGTACTGTACATTTGTGGAGAAAATTAAAGGAAAAGTCACATTCAAAAGTCAAAATGCATTGAAACTCATAGAGCATGCCTTTTAAAATTAAAATGTTATGTTATATTATAACAATTGAGGTTATTCTGAGCAGATTTCTATTGGGATTCCCAGCAAATGTGTTGTTGTAGATGTTTATTGTTGTTTTGTCATAGTTGAAAAATTAGGGTATTTCCCATGCATTACAATGTGTGTGTATAGTGGATGTGGTTTTTTTATATTTATTTAGATAGTTCATTATCGTTTCATCAGGTATGTAATGAATGTCAGTATTAATTGTAGTTGAATGTTGAGTATTAATTCTAGTAACTTTGTTTTCAAGTCTTTAAACGTCCATCTTGGCCTCTACACTGTCACCGTAATTGTGTGAATACACGCGCAACAAAACCCAAACGGCGACTGTGTGCAAAGAGACGGATGTGTTGACGTTTTCATGTTTTGTCGATTAGGGGACGTGCCCGAGTTCAGCTGTTATGTCCCTGCAGCTTTTCAAACATGTCCTCCTACAACTAGAATCCAGTGCTTCTGCTGCAGGACTTGACACTGCATTTGCTTTCTCGAATGCAACATCAAACATACTGTGTTGTACATGCACATTTAAATCCAACATGGTTCAACAAACCAGCTGCATTTAGTTGCACATAAATGTGCCGTGGTGTTTATTGAGTATGCATGTGAAATGGTGTCAGATCCTCGATCTGGTCACATATTTCTCAGAGCCATGGATTCCCCTCCCCCCTGTTTGATTAAGCTGGGATCTCCAGCGTTGGATCCTCTTAGAGCCACAGTATACATATACACTGTCAGGCGTGTACATTTGTGAACATTTATTATGTTACAGGATAGCTCAAACCTTAATATGAAAAGCAAGATATGATTTTAGTGGTTCTTTGTACAGTACTCTGTAGGATAGAGGTGTAAGAAAATATCGATACACGTGAGGGTCATGATATGTTTTGTGATACTGTATTGATTCTCCAAAACACTATCGATTTTTAATTAATCTCTTACAAATCTGACGCTACCTGCTATGCTGTCTTTCAGAGTATTGCTCCAAAGTTAGGCTAAATTTTGTCGAGGTCAAAGGGCTGCCAAAGTTAACGCAAATAACGCTCCAATCTTGCACCACATTTTGGAGAGGAAAAACTGTCATAGCCATTTTCAAAGGGGTCCCTTGACCTCTGACCTCAAGATATGTGAATGAAAATGGGTTCTATTGGTACCCACGAGTCCCCTTTACAGACATGCCCACTTTATGATAATCACATGCAGTTTTTTTCATGCAGTGCATCTTTACCCCTGTATCATGAAACGTATTTTCTTTTTTGTAGATATGTATTTTCGTAGATTCTTGCCAATACACAGCCCAAGTGTAGGAGAAGATTTGTTTCCCATGTTATATATTTATCATTGGCAGCTTTTATTAATGGCATGCAGCTATACAATTTAAAATGTGTATAGCCATTACACCTCTGAAAAATCTTATCCTATACTATATTTGTCCTGTTTTTATGAAATGTTTACTGTACTTGACATGGTAAACTGTTCTAATGATGTATGATAACTATAAAAAGATCAAGAAATCTTCATTCAGCCATATTAGGCCATATTTGACACACGTGTCAAGTCTATGTCTATTGCCAATCAAGCCGTCATCAGGTGAGTTAAACTCTTGCACCAGATAAGCATGCATTTATTTTGCTTTGGAAGATACTGAGGTCAAGATTAGATCTATATTAGTTCTGTTCAGTCCATTTAAAACAGCAGAGAGAAGTTACAGATTGGAGTTGATATTGAGCTCCTGTGAAGGACAGTCGTTGGAAAAAGTTAGATAAGACTGTCAGGATATGCTGGTTCAACCCTTTCAGCAAGTTAAAGCAAACAGCACGTCTTCAGTTGAGATCCCCTCTCTGTAAACATTATACTTGCATCACAGGTTCCTGCTCTATGGCGGCAGGGAAATTAGATTTACACATATACACACAAGGACCCCGTGAAAGCTGAAACCACGACTTATTCTACTTATTTGCAATTTAAAGCTGCAGCATTTGCATTTTGCAGCTTTACATTGCTCCCTGTCTTCTTCTTAAATGTTAACAATCTAATGGGAATGAAGTAACACACTTTGTTGTGACTTCCTTCGTTTTATCTTGTGTGTTTTTAAATACATGACCTGCTTTTTAAGTATAAACTTTGCCTGTCCCTTTGCAGGCAGACAAGCGAGCCCATCACAATGCGTTGGAGCGCAAACGCAGGGACCACATTAAAGACAGCTTCCACGGTTTACGAGATTCTGTGCCTGCATTGCAAGGGGAGAAGGTGAGAGGAATATTTATGCATTTTCTACATTTCCATAAGTACCAGCAAGGATATTGATTCCTTTTTTAAGGTAAGACTTATGTCAGCTGTCTATCTCAGGGAGAGCAACCTTGTTCACATAAAGAGCCACTTTTAGATCCATCATTCATCTACCTTAATGCGAGCTAACTATTGGTATAAGACCTGCATGTCCTTAGAGACAGGAAAACAAGCAGAGGCAAAATAGTCAGAATGAAACCATTGGCCCTTATTTCCTTTACTGCTTTTTGCTGTGCATATGCAAAGCACCTTTGCAATGCATGGGAACTGTATGTTGACCTGAGCAAAATCAGGAGAAGGATGCATTTCTCTGGTACAGATGACCAGCAGGTGAGAACGCAGCCTTCTCTAACCTTCACTGCAGTGCTTCCTTGCAGTTTTCACAGCTCTGCAAACGCAGTGGTCACCCACAGTGGTGAAGTCTGCAGCTCAACAGCTGCATTTCCAAGTCCATAACATTCAACCGCCTTATCAGACATTATTCCAGTTTGTAGCCATCAAAGCAAATACACACCTGGCATTAGAATGCCACATGCGTCTTGAGTGACCACTTGTGATCAGATCTCACTCCACCCCCCCTCTATATGCAAATAAACACATGGCTAATACAGCAGACGTTGTGATGTAATATTACAGGAATGTCTATAGTAATGTGAATTTGGGTACATTTTATGAACCTAAAAATCTAAGGTTATTGTCTAACAGCGGTTCCCAGGGAGAGCAGGTGGGCGGGTGTCAGATCTGTGCAGAGCACCGGAACAAAAGCACCGTCACATCACCGACATCACCTAACATCCAAAAACACACAAGGCCTTTCTCATTTCCTTGTTTATACATCCTCGATTCCTTTCCTCGCCTCCTCTCCTCACGCCTTAGTCCCGCGGAAGATGGAAGCAGAGGAGGCGAGAAAGAGGCGCAAGAGAGGAGTCGAGGCAACAGACATTTAACAAATGAGACATCCTTGCCTTCGGAGCCGTCATTTTAAACAGCACATCTGCATCATCAGCTGTCCATTGTTTTGTTATACCACTGTATTTTATGATCTCTGTCAGATGAGCGTAACAGTGTTCATGACAACTTATATATTTACTGTTAATTCAATTCTCAACATGGCATAATGTGACAAGTATGTACAGATGTCTTACTTTTTTTTTATTTAACAAGCAAACACATATATTAGGCCTTTTTATATATCCTTTATATATTGCACACAATATTCTTATTGATATGATAATTTGCTGTCAGCAGCTGTTTGCACTTGTAGACATCATGTCTCGATTATAGCAGTTGAATTGGGTCTAGCCTGCATTCAATAATAAACACATGTAATATCAAGGTGAAATGTCATTAAGGAATGGGGTTAGAACAGCGTTTTACGAGGCGCTACACAAACGGTGAAGGGCAGAAAGTTTGATCATCGTAAATAACTGCAACTTATGAAAACAAAAGGAGAAGTTACATTTGTAGAGTCCTGCCATGGTTTGAGATCATTCCAGCTGTGTGTCACGTCTCTTTTATACGTCGCGGGTGCCGAAAAAACTACATACACCGGTGTATCCTCGCTTATAGCTCCTCCGGATAGACTCCTCGATCCTCAAGATGCATCTTAGGAAATGGCATGTCCTTCAAGATGGAGTGCTGAGATCAATTTCCGGGTCACAAGAGGAGAGACGAGGAGGCACAAAATTGAGAAATGAGAAGGTTAACTCTGTGGTTTCTGTGACATCAGAAATACAGCAGCAGCAATACACTTCCCATGCCTACTAGTCTGATAGTCTGTAGATATATAGCCTATAGATAATATATGTTTTAACATGTTGCTATATAGCATATGAAGAAAATACAGTTGAACTGACAGGGAGTAGTGCACTGAAGTTCTGCGTTACCACATATAGAGTGCTTGGCATTAACTCACGGAACGACAGCCTGTCTATTCACATGAGGAGCGCAGTGAGACCCCGCGGATCCAAGCAGGACGTCCGTAGAGTAGTCAGTGATTCAATGTGGTCCAGGAAACATTCACATACACACTGCTAAACAAATATGTCCATATACGGCCCAGACCACCCTTGAATGTGGAGCGATCAGATCTCAATGCGTCCTCAATGGAGCTTGGGTGCATTCACAACCGCTACTCAGAGCTGTCCACTAGTAATCAGTCACATGTTAATGCATGAGATCTGAACCAGATGATTTAGAATCCTCTAAACCAGAGGAATGTGAAAATCATGGGCTCATTTTAAAAGATGTCTTGTCAAGCAAAGCCATCCATGTGTCTAACATGTCCGAAGCAGTGTAACTTTCATGTTGCAATCTGAGTTTTGGGATTGGCCAATTTATGTCCTCTGTGTACTTTCCCTTTTAACCGGTGGAGATATGTTTGTATCTACAGTCTATTTTATCAGTCAGTAAATCATTCAAATTAAATCCAAGTGCAGCAGGCGTTGGTATAATTCAGTATACAGGAGTGATAGTGCTTCAACATGAAGATTAGTGCTTTTGTGTTAGGAACTATTCTGCAATATGTCAATGTTAAAACAAGTCCCAAAGGTTGCTGAACCCTTGGAATAGTCCTGTTTTTATATCCTTATTTTATAATCCATATTAAAAACTAATTTAAGCATACATGTATAACACTGTGATGACTGCATAAACTGTTGACATATTAACGTTGTTCTGCCTGAACGAACAGACACTGCAGCTTTTCCCCATGGCTTTCTGAAATTTTTGCTGACAGAGTTCTGTCAAACAGGCTTCCCGAGCACAGATTCTAGACAAAGCCACCGAGTACATCCAGTACATGAGGCGAAAAAACCATACTCACCAGCAAGACATCGATGACTTAAAGAAGCAGAATGCACTGTTGGAGCAGCAGGGTGAGTGGAGTTTTGCATGTGCATGTTTTTTTGTTGTTGTTAATGTCTTTTTATGATAAAGTGTGATGTACATGGAGGACAAAACCTGCCAAAATAAAAAAATAATAAATAAATGACCCGATAAATAAACAAATATACCATTTAATGTACCAAAAATAATATTGAAAATAAATCTAGGCATTAATTAATTGATAAAATGTGATATAAAACGACTGTTTAAATTTGCTTCTTTTTTTATTTACCTTTGTATTAATTCTCTTATCTATCTACCCTTCTATTTAATTTCCCCTTTTATTTATTTATTTATTTTTATGAATTTTTAAATTTATTTTTACATTTATTTATTCATTATCATCAGTATTGACTGCAAGATTATTAAACTTTTATTAAATAAATACATACAATTTAATAATGAATGAATACTTGTACAAATATATTAAAAATAAATAAAAAATAAATACATTTAAAGTTCATAAAAATAAATAAAAGGGGAAATTAGAGTAGATAGATAGGGGAATTAATACAAAGGTAAATAAAAAAAGTAGCAAATTAAAACAAAAATGTCAAATTATGCCACATTTGATCAATTAATTAATGCCTACATTCATTTTTAATATTATTTTTGCTACATTTAATTGCATATTTATTTATTAATCGAGTCATTTATTTGTTTATTAATTTTTGATTTTGGCAGGTTCCGTCCACAGTATATGTAGTCTTTCAGTTACAATATGCAGTATTCAATAAGATCTACTGCATTCTTTGTCTTTCTGTGTGTGGGAACTCTAGTTCGTGCACTGGAGAAGGCGAAGGGGAACACTCAGCTCCAGACAAACTACTCTTCTGACAGCAGCTTGTACACAAACCGCAAAGGCAGCGCGGTGTCTGCCTTCGACGGCGGGTCCGACTCCAGCTCTGAATCAGAGCCAGATGAGCCGCCCAACCGAAAGAAGCTGCGCGTGGAGCCCAGCTAGACTCGGATCGCCCGCCCCCACCCCACCCAGTTCTCCAAACAGACTCTTTTTGCCCACCAGCCCCAACTCCTCTCACCTGTCCGCACTCAGTCCTGCCTTCTAACGCCAGTCAAGGAGACAAGGTGGAGACTGCGTGAGAGAGGTGCTATGATGTATAAAACGCTTCTACCTTCCTTTTTTCCTCCTGGCAAGCATCCCGTCACTCAGTTCGTGGCCCAGCAACAACTTTTAAGACCCCCAAAGTGAGGCAGCTCTGCAGTTTTGAAGGACTTTAAGCTCTTTTCAAACCTCATGTTAACCATTCATAATCAAAATGTGGAGATGACAAGGTATGACGCTTTAGTTAAGCTACACAAAAAAGTTTTTTTTCTCTTTTTTTTTTTGATTGTTTTGGACAACCTCTGCAATCTATTGGAGTTGTGAGACTTTTCGACCTTTCACAAAATGGTAATTAGGGATAGTTTACCTTTTTAATATTCATACTTTTCCAGAAAAGAATGTGAAGTTGCTTTTGAAAAAAAAAAATGTCTGTTATGCAAGATGCAACCCTCCTTATTCAGTGTAGGTGGCTGAAGTTTTTGTCTTTGAAAATGTTTGTGTAATCAAAAAGAATCCCTCTATTTATAGTGACGCACCGAAAATTGATTTCTTACCCTCATGTCTGATCTCCCTTATGTTTGGCTTGAGATTTTCCAGAGAGCACAGGGGGATGAACAAGTTGACCTGCTGTTTTAGTGGATTTTCCACAGGTTCAACTATTTATTTTCCTCTATTTTTATTATTATTATCAGATAAAATGTGGGTATAACAACAAAAAAAATCCCCTAATGGATAGTGAATGTTACGCAATGCAGTTCAAAGGCAGCGACCTTTTATTTTTGTTAATGGAAGTCCATTTCAGTGTGTAGTATATAACACTGTATACTCTTTAATGGTGTCAGTTCTGCAAAGAAAAGCCTTCCCTTGAAATATTTGCCTGTGCTGGGAACGTTTATCTTTCTTTTCTTTTCTTTCCTTTTTGCAGAGGTAAATTAGTGTGTATGTAATCAATATTTGTTTGTTCCATTCCATGGAAATTACAGGTATGTTGTACATACTGCCAACGGTTGTCTTGCAAGTTGAGGCATACCTTTATTATGAGACTATAAATAAAACTATTTTATCCTTTTGGGATGTATTTGTGACTCGACATGTTTTTAATAACATCGTGTGATAGATTTTTGTACATTAAGCTTCCAAAGTTACTGCTTTTTATGTGTTTGGGGGTTGGAGAGAAACAGCTGAGTGAACTCATTTCTAATCCCAGTTAATGAAATAATCAGTTGTGTTCAGTCAAATTTATGAAACTAATAGAATCAAAGCAATCAAGAAGGATAATTTATGAATTATTGGAGGATATTAAATGTTTCTGGAGCGCTATATTTGAATTGTGGTGTCAGGGGCACAAAGACAATTCAGATTTCATTGGTTTTCTACTGAGTTTGACCAGTGTGTAACATGTCAGGTGATCGATTATATCTATAATATTCATAAATATGTTTAGTGTATAATCACCCGAAAATAAGAATCCTGTTTTCGTTAGCTTAGAATGAGCCCTTCATATCTACATAGGGAGTGGGTCCACTTCACGAAGTCCACCATGTTGCGGGAGCAGAGGGGTTGCAATCTGCAACCACACCACTAGATGCTGCCAAATCGTACACATTGAACCTTTTAAGTAGACAATAGGAGCATCAGGAGGCAGGTGCCTGTACTCGAGCTACTATTGAGAACACAGAGGTAGTGATGGCGAGATGAAGCTTCATGAAGCACTGAAGCTCTTCTGAAAATTGGTTCGCAAAAAGGTTCATCTCACGATGCTTCATCTGAGCTTCATATGCACATGAAACCACCTGTCAGTAAAATAGTGTAAAACAGGCGGATTTATTCCAGATGTGTGGCAGTGGTTCAACAGAGCACAGGGCAGTGAATGTGCTTGTGTAACTAAAGGATAGATGGGAGACATTATTTGTTTTTATTCAGGAATAATAAGTTCTCAACTGTATTTCGGCTTCGGGCGTCTTCAGTGATGTCATTTGTCTAAAACGATACAAGCCTCGATACGCGCTTCACAGACAACTTCCTGGATTACTCGACACGCTCCGAAGCCTCGGCACAGCATGTAACATCACTACACAGAGGTCATGTCCTTAGTAATATTTCCGGGAATGTTCGGATATTACATAATATCAAGAAGAGTTTACATTGAGGGATTTTACATATTGTTTTTTTTTTAAAGCCTGATTCTGATAGTTTTAGTCTAAAAATAATACGATTTAATTGTTTTTATGCTAAAATAAATAAATAACCATAAATTAGGGATTTACTATTCTCCACCAACGTTATGTAACGGCAGTGTAGAAAAACAATTGATTGCGGAAAAAGAGACTCTTCGGACTACACTCCAGCTCCACTCTAACTAGCTTTGTTTCAGGGCATGCTAAACTAGCTGCTAGGCTGGTGTTATGCAATTGTGTTTCTTGGTGACATCACCACGTTACGGAAGAAAAGGCAGGACTTCAAGCAAGGCTTTTCAGGCAGTTCAGGAGCAGTGTTTCTGTGGAGGAGAGTAACTCCCTTTGGCATGGACTTTGGGCTTTATAACTTTGCAGACTGTTTACATGCGCAAAAGACTATACAACACACTAAAGGAAAGGGGGGAAAACACAAAAGCATAATATGTCCTCTTTAAATGATGATACCCTATAAAGGGAAAATGTCCAAATGTGCTGGGGTGGGTGGGGTTAACTTAGGGGGAATTTGGTCTCAGTTTTTCTCATACTTAGCTACAGCTCTGCATATATTGTTAGTTTAAATATTGATTTTGGGATCAGCTCAGGGTGATGTGTCCCTTCTGACACTCCCACTGCTAGAGGCAGCCTCTTCAAGGATGCAGGTTGCATGCTGCGTTCAGTGACCGTAGGAAATATTTTAGAAGCAACAGGAACATATAGTAGGAAATAACATACTGTATTTTTTACGCAGTGTTAAGACTGTAGAGGAGAAGGTTGCGACCACACAAAAAAACAATAAGCAAAAAAGATGCATATAATACATTGTGTGGATAAAATACGCGTAAAGTCAGCATAAAATCAGCATGTTTGTGTTTCTACAGTCTTTATAACTCACTAAACGCGAACCGAACCACAAAATAACTTGTTATATTTCAAGAAAAAGCCACTTAAACAACGTGGTTATAAAAAAGGTTTCGAGACGAGTTGTTATGAGTTCCTCTCATGGGGTTTCTACTTTGTGTTTACGATTTCCGAGTGTGGAAGTAGTATTTTTCGAGGGGCAGTGAACGCAGCGCACAGCAACAGTGCTCCCACAGCTCCATGGAAGAGTCATGCTTTCTCCTCCTTGATGTTAGTTTTTATTATCATGGCTAAACAATACGACGTATTGTTCCGGTTGCTGATGCTCGGAGACTCGGGGGTCGGGAAGACGTGCATGCTTCGTCGGTTCACAGAAAGTGACTTTGATCCTTCACATATCTCGACCATTGGTAAGTTATCTAACAAGTTTTCTGCCTGTTTCTGAACTCATCCTCCTCTAATGTGTCATAGCTGCAGGTTGAACCAGATAAACATCAGTGAATACCTTTTTTTTTTCTTTTTTTTTTACAGAATGAATGACACTTTTACTGCATTTTCAGAATAGTAAAACTGTACTTTTCCCCTTTTGTTCAAAGTGTGTGAGCAGGCCTACTTAGCTAGAAGGATTAGTGCACAGTGCCTCAGGTCATAACAGCCCTGAAAGTAACTGAAAAACACTGTCAGTGTGCTAAGAAAGCCCAGCCTAGAACATTTACATTTTCTAACAGATGTGCCTCTAGATGAAGATAAAAGATGCAGAGGAGGTGTGAGAAAGCAGTTAACTGTCATACTAACAATGGAAAAGAATATCAACATTATTAATTTTCTGCCCTCAAAGTGTGATATCCTGTTTTATTCTGCAAATGAGACTTGTAGAGTGATATGCATATTAGTGCTTCATATCATAGCTGCCTGATCTTTGTCTGACTGTGTGAAGAACTAATGACTTGGAGGAAAGTGGTTGGGCTGTTATATAGGCTACACAAAAGAGTAAATTATTTCCACATAAGCAAAGAAAAAACAGTCACATACTTCCATTGTAGGCTATAGACTATATAGTTTGTTGTGACAGGGCTGTAGTGTAGTGGGAATTCAGGGGCAAAAGGTTAGTGAGCTGGATCTCAGGAGAGCTTTACATGGGATTAAACCCAGTTTAATTTGAAAAAGTGTATGGTACATAAAATCTCCTTGCTTTTAGATCCCTGATGTTGTGATTATTGGTAAACATCAGACAGCTTCCTTTCCAGATGTGCATCCCCAGTTCTCACAAGCACAGTGCAGTCGTGTAGTGGTTGTTGATGAGGTGGATGTACTTCTAGGTAGATGGGTAACCGAGGAGGAAGTGGGTATACTCTCCTATATATATACCTGTGTATAGCCTCCACTACACCACTGGTTCAGTGTCTTTCAGAGAGCTGTGGGAACGAGAATGCTCTGACACACAGGTTAAACAGACCTGTTGAATGCACAGCTTTGCATATATTAAGCTACAGTATATAGACACACTCAAGTGAAGAATGAATGACACATTTTAAATATGCAAGCTTGTGTCAATGACAAGGCGTTAAAATGGCTTTGTATCCCACAAGTAGCATTGTTTTAAAGAGGTCAATTTAGATGATGTATTTTCTGATCTATATGTGATCATGAATATGACGTAATGTTTATAAATAGCCAAACATATGTTTTATATTTAGAAGTATGGCTTTTGTATTGCTGTTTTTTTTTATGCACTTTTTCTATGTACTTTATTGAATTGTTTACTGTTTGTGGATGTTTTATCATACCGTTGTTTGTGGATGAATCACACCTGCCATCATAGAGCTTGTTTGCCTGTCGGTGTTCTTTATGTATGAATATGGGTGTGGTCTCAACTTCTCAACCATTTTGACCTGACGAAGAGCCAAGTTGGATTGAAACGTCGTCTTGTCTTTTTTTTTTTCTTTTTCACTGTCACACTGTGATGACTCACTGGGAAACTTGAATAGAGCAGTGCCATCATTAACGTTATTAATACATGCTCTTCCTACTAGGGCTGGGTGATATGGCCATAGTCTTCTATCCTGATATTGGTCATTTCATATATTCGATAACCATATATCACAATATAGCATGTTTTCTTGTAATTCAATAAATAAATCGTCTATATGAAATAACCACATGGTAAAGCCTATTTCTGTATACCGCTGTGTGAATTACATACTTGACAAATGAAAAGTACTGAGCATTTTCTCATTTAATTAAGAACTAAATAAACATAACACTAACAGTTTTGGGAAAACTTATGGTGAAAAAAATCAATATTTCCAGCTATACACCGACTATGTTTACATGCATAAACAAATACAGAGTAATAAGATTAATACAATATATTACAATAATGTGAAGTGTGATGTATAAACAAAACAGCAATCTTCAAATGATATTCCCTCAAAACATTTCACATCAGATTTTCTGAAAAATTTGAGTCTGTATGTGCTTGTAATTATGGATTTAGACAATGTAATTCTCGATATATGATTTCGTCACGATACGATTCCATTGAAATATGATAAATTACAATATTGAATTATCGCCCAAATTCCTACTATGACAAGTCTGCTGTAGGAAAAAGTCCCATAAATTAACCATTTCAGTTTATTTTTCTAGCACAAATGCCAAACATTATCTTTTTAGAGCTTTGCTACTTTTCTCTGTCTTATGTGATATTTAAATGTAAATCTCTGGGACTGTCAGACAAGACAAGTGATTTGAATATGTTGTTGGCTTCACAAAGGTTTGATGGGTATTTTTCACAATTTTCTCTCATTTTTTAGCTCAAACCATTAATTAAATAATCAGGAAAAATAAGCAGTAGATAAATCATTAAATTGAAAATAATAATAATAATACAACTTTTTTAGTCCCAATACCAATAACGATACCTGAGCTTTGGGTATCGGCCGTTACCGAGTACCGATCCAATACCAGTATTTAATTAATAAGCTGTATTCCTCACTGTGTGGAAGTGACTGGGATAAAAACAATTTATGTGTAAGGCAAAATCAGGCTTGACTTTAACATTTCCTTCCTAACTTTGTAAAACAAAATTTGACAATAAATACATAGATATAAATATACTGAATTGTTATTTATTAAAATAATGGTATCCGATACTAGACCAGCCCATTGTCACGATACCCAATCCACATATTTGAGTCAGTATCGTATCGGTGCATCCCTAGGAAATAATATGGGACAGATAACCTCAAAATTACAATACTACAGTATATACAGTTTAAGCATCTAATATATATACAGTATGTAGTACTTATTGGCAGCTGGTGTTATTCTGTCACATTTCTTAGCTCTCTTGTCCTGTCACTGAGCAGAAAAAGACACAGCTGTAGTTCACAACAACCTCCTTGTGGAGACTCAATGATTTAAAAGCCGACACTATGCAGTGCCTGAGATACTATTCATTAGGGATAATAGTGTCCCTGAGCAACACTCATTAAGTGCTCACAAGCACACAATAGCCCATGTAAAGCAGGATTTTTCACCAATTTGTCACAGTTGCTTAAGTGATTCCGGTTTGACCTTGTGAAGGTGTTTGCAGCTGGTATGTGCTGTTGACTCTGACTCTCTGTGAAATAAAATGTCATGCTCTTCTTTTTTATTTGGTAGGAATTGATTTTAAAATGAAAACACTACAACTAGATGGAGTCAAGGTTCGAGTACAGATATGGTACGTTATGTTACGTATATTGCATTTACAGTATGCTGACGTGCATACGGTGTGATCTTCTTCTGCTGATGTGGCTTTTGTCTTCTGTGCAGGGACACAGCTGGTCAGGAACGTTATCAGACCATCACCAAACAGTACTACAGGCGTGCACAGGTGATCCCTCCATACAGTATGAACAAGTTACCTTCATGAGTTACTGTACTATTTGTTCTTTAATCCTTCTTTGTGGATTCTTGTCCACAGGGTATCGTCTTTGTATACGACATCACAAACCAGTCCTCCTTTCAGCACCTGGCGAAGTGGGCCAGTGATGTGGATGAAGTAAGCACTCTAATTTCACTCCCTTGCCCTTCACAGTGACCCGGTATTCGTACCACCTCTCAGTGCCCTGTTGATGCTTGCTGCACATCTGATGGGTTAGTGTGAGTGACAAGATGATGAAGGCCCTCATCTCTCTGCTGTCTGTCGTGTCTTTTGTTGTTTTTGTTTTGCAGTTTGCGCCAGAGAAGGTGCAGATGATCATGGTTGGAACCAAGTCTGATGAGGAGCAAAGGAGGAAGGTGACAAAGGACCAAGGAAGCAAGGTTTGATTGAGCCTTATTTTGTGGGGTTTATTTAGGGCTGTCAAAGTTGACCTGATAATTAACGCAAATTTGTTTTAATGCCACTAATTTCTTTTTTGCTAACGCAACTTGCAACTACAGTGAAGATACTGGTATCATATGAAACTAGAAAACCTAAGATGTTGTAGATATACAAAAGCATCCAAGTCATTGTTTCCAGTGTTCTGCTATATACGATTTTGGTTATTGATTTGTATTTCACAAACTATAGTACATAAAAATACTTTTTTAATGTAGCTTTCTTGACCACTTTCTTTGCTTATACAGAATGTGAGTTTTTATATTTTTAGCGTTATGGTTTTGGGTTGTCTTTCCGTTCTTGTGAACGCGTTATCTCAGGAACGCCTGAAGGGAATTTCTTCAAATTTGGCACAAATGTCCACTTGGAATCAAGAATGAACTGATTAGATTTTGGTGGTCAGAGGTCACTGCGACCTCACATCCGTCCCATTCTCGTTATATCTCAGGAACACCTTGATCAAGTTTCTTAACATTTGGCACAAATTTCCACTTGGACTCAACGATGAACTGATTAGATTTTGGTAGTCAAAGATCACTGGTGACCTCACAAAACACGTTTTTGGTCATAACTCACAAACTAATATGCTAATTATGACAATTTCACAAAAAGGTCTAATAAGATAAAATGATGAAGTAATGACATATTGGATAGATAGGGAAGTAAACTGCAACTTGACTGGTTGGCGGAGGCAAACTACCGTGAGGCGGTAATTCTAGTTTTATTTAGATTTGTCCAAAGTGGACCCAGCACATCTGCTAATTTTTATGAATATGTCTTTAAAAACAAATTGATAGGCCAGTTAATAACTACTAACATCCAGTCTCCTAAAGCCTGGGTTCATTTCTTGTGAAGAAAACCAACTAAAGCTATGAAATACCTTTTGTTGTACTTACTTCTAACCATATCCACCTGGATATTGCAGCTAGCAGAAACCTATGGGATGGAGTTCTTTGAGACAAGCGCCTCCACCAACAGCAACATCACTGAGGTAGGACACAGGGTTCATCTCCGAAGAAACTGTCTCTCACATTAGAAATGTGCACAAATACTACTGGGAAGTCCCTGCTGCATTCTTATTTATTATCTTGTGCATTTATTTTTCACTTCCTCCTTCCTTCAGGCCTTCACTCGTGTGACAGAACTGGTGCTGCAGGCTCACAAGAGAGATGTGGACAACTTGTTGGGATCTCTGGATGATTATCTGAATACGGCCGCTTTGGAAGACGAGAAAGTCAAAGAAAGCACCAACGACGAGAGCGCTCAGAAGACCTGCTGTTAGAAAGACAGCCATCACAGTTCCATGGCTCATAAAGACATTTGTTTCTCACTGTGACTTGACTCAGCCCTCCTCTGCCTTCCTCATAGATACTGTAACCTGTTGGCCTCCTTGAAGGTGCTCCATTAGTTTCACTTTTTGTAAGTGGGTGAAGTGGTAAATGCAGTTCGCAATAGCAACCAACAGAGGGCCCATTCTGTTGCATGATCACTGAAGCCTGTAGCCATTGAACAGTATAGCTCTGTATCCATTTGCTCTAGCAAAACTATCAATGTTCTTCTTCTCCATCATCTTCATTTTCCCTGGTGAAAATGCACTTTTCATCTACAAATTTATTGGTAAAGTGTGGATCCATATCCAAGAAATCAGTTTATTAAGTTGCAAAGAGTATATATGTTTTAACAAGAGGACAGAGTTGAATTATTTACACCTGGAAACTCAAACCAAGCATGGATGGATTATTTTACACAATGGGCTTATTTCCTCAAGGCAGACAGTGTTGTGCCATGTTCAATGACCTTTCTGAATGCAGTGCGTGTTTGTTTACCATCATGAATATACAGTTTGTGTTATGAATGTGACTACGCTGCTTAAAATAATGTTTTCAGGGTCTAATGATGTGCCACAGATATATAATTTTAATGTAATGTTTGAAACTCAAGGATGTTGGAAAAGAAATCAAGTAATGTATAAGTTAATAAATATAAATTGCCATATTTAAAACAAATTAATTTGGTATCTTGGCCTTGCTGAGTCACTACATTTTGGATTGAGAGTGAAGTTAGGTCCACGGAGAGTTCAGACAGGTTCATTTATTTTTCATCACCTGCTGTGAAAGACTTTAAATTTTTGATGACTGAGAAAACTGATACATGTCAAAGAGATACCATAAGGCCGAATACATGCCACAATGCATGCTATTTCCGTATTTTCTCTTTACAATGAGCATGTCAAATACAAACTCAGGATAATACTCAATTTTTAAAAAAATGTCAGTGATTAGCAGCACATTCGAGTTCAAAGAAATTCAAAAATGTAAACACTTTTCAGAGTTTATCCAAAATGGGATAACGCTCATCATTGTAAATCATGCAAAAACTACTTCATCTACTTGTGCAGTTTTACAATCAGTTACATCAATCTATCTGAAGCTTGTAAAGAGTATTGTATGTCAGGTGTAGATCAGTTTCTTGCAGAGACATTTGACACCCATGAAAGGCGAGTGAGTCAGGTGACCAAGCAGTTGGATACAGTAACACGTCGAGATCCCGTCTGCCACCAGTGAGGATACACAGGAGTTGAGATGACGTTCATAGCCAAGACCTTCTACGACCTGAGAGCCACCTCACTGGAGGGCGACTCGGTGGATTTCAATGTGTTTCGAGGACGGGTGGTCCTGATAGAGAATGTGGCCTCGCTCTGAGGCACCACCACCCGGGACTTCAGCGAGCTCAACCAGCTTCAGAGCAAGTACCCCCATCGGCTGGTGGTCCTGGGTTTTCCCTGTAACCAGTTTGGATATCAGGTCAGTTGAGCTACATGGTTCGGTTGACCCAACAGTATCTGGTCTTGATATACCGGTAGACCAGAAATCTCATAAAATTACTTTATATGCAGATGTTTTAATATTCATGTCAAACCTGCTGTATCGGTTCACTTGTTAACGCAAAATGTCACCAAATTTAGTGTTTTCTCTGGATATAAAACACATTTTTGAAAATTGGAAGCTTCACTTTTATCCCATCTGATGTTTAAAGCCAATTTCAATGCATTATTTGATCAATTTAAACTAGGGCTGCCAAAGTTAACGCAAGTAACGCTCCAAACTTGCACTAAATTTTGGCAAGGAAAAACTGTCATAGCCATTTTCAAAGTGGTCCCTTGACCTCTGATCTCAAAATATGTGAAGGAAAATGGGTTCAATGGGTACCCGCGAGTCTCCCCTTTACAGGCATGCCCACTTTATGATAATTGCATGCAGTTTTGTGCAAGTCATAGTCAATCAGCACACTGACACACTGACAGCTGTTGTTGCCTGTTGAGCTTCAGTTTATCATGTTATGATTTGAGCATATATTTTATGCTAAATGCAGTATCTGTGAGGGTTTCTGGACAATATTTGTCATTGTTTTGTGTTGTTAATTGATATTCCATTTATAAATATATACATATATTTTCATAAATTAAGCATATTTGCCCACTCCCATGTTGATAAGAGTATTAAATACTTGACAAATCTCTCTTTAAGATACATTTTGAACGGATAAAAAATGTGCGATTAATTTGTGATTATTCGCGATTAACTATTTCAATCGACTGACAGCCCTAATTTAAACAGGATATTGTGCTTATTCCTTATATCTTGGCTAGGCCAGGTTTCACTTCTGGATACAATGTTCTCTCATGTTTGCCTTTCCCAATGAGAATGATTCCCATTACATTTACCATTAAAGTAATTCAAAAGAACAGCATTGCATAGTATGAAAACTAGCTGTTATTTTAGATTTGATACTGCATTAAATCTGAAGTGTCTGCCTGACACTCTTATAGAGAATGAGCTTGTTTGCTAGAATGTAATCAGCTTGATTCCTGTTATCACCAAAATTACAATTGAACTATGAGCTTTTTTCAGTATTTCTGTGGAGTGTAAAACAGCTGGACAATATGAAAATGAACACTTGTGTTTTGCAGGAGAACTGCGCCAATGGTGAAATCCTAAATTCCC
This sequence comes from Sebastiscus albofasciatus, assembly GCA_916701655.1. NCBI lineage: Eukaryota > Metazoa > Chordata > Actinopteri > Perciformes > Sebastidae > Sebastiscus > Sebastiscus albofasciatus. The sequence goes on from CAKAOI010047228.1 coordinate 27,340, forward strand.
TGCAGCATGTGCGGCCCGGCGGCGGCTTTCAGCCCAGCTTTACCATCTTTGAGAAGTGTAACGTCAACGGGACGAACACACACCCGGTCTTTGCCTATCTTAAAGACAAGCTCCCCTATCCGGATGACGACCCCACCTCTCTCATGCAGGACCCCAGATTTCTGGTTTGGAGTCCCATCAGCAGGACGGACGTCTCCTGGAACTTTGAGAAATTCCTCATAGGGCCAGAGGGAGAGCCCTTTAAAAGATACAGCAAAAAGTTCCCCACCATTGACATAGAGCCCGACATTCAAAGACTGTTAAGATTAACCAAGACCTAAGAATAGCCTCCACCTCTTAATGACTTCTCATCCATCACAGTCAAAGCTGATATGCTGTCCTCCACACTTTTAAGCCTTATTAAATGAGGGTGATATTCTGAAAAGCTTAGGGAATATTATCTGAGGCCTTATAAGTGCTTAAGAGTCGTGGAGGAATAAATTCAATACATGTAAAATTAATTCTACAATATATCACTTGAAAAGCAAGATTTGCATGTCCTTCTTCAGCCTGGCCAGCAGATGGTGCTACTGATTTGATCATGCACATAGATAACTTCTGTCATGATTTTATGAATTAACATTCATCACACACACACAAGCACAAAATGTTTGCACTGGAATAAAACCCTGAAAACCAATATTCTCTCTCGCTGCTGTATCTTCTTTTAATTGGACCATATAACCAGTGAAGCACCTGCTATAAAGATGTGTGCCTCTGATGCAAGGTTGACAAAAATAGATGCTATCATGTCTGAAACAGCTCTGTGTAGGCACAGTAATGAGGCTTGAAATACAGTGGGATGAATGTGGAATTATAATGCACGTTGTCAAGCTCGCAGGCCGTTCCTCTGCATTATAAATCCTCTATCCTGCTGAGTCATTCTTTATTTGTTGAGATCTTCTTTCTCCACCAATTCACAAGATCTACATTTTCCAAGTAAGATCCGCTGACACCAGTAGCCTACACAGCAGCAGGAATGCTTTACTACCACAGTGACACTTGAAGACAAGCCCTAAATCATGCATTTAGAAGAGCATCGGCCTCGCCACTGTGTAATGAGCTCTTATCCAGCTTTAATTTCCTATGCACAGTGTGCATTGTTTGCAAGGTCTGCAGATTAGCTGTGGATTTCCTGCAGCGGATGATGTCAGAGCCACAGGCTACACAGGCCAGGCAGCGCCGTAATGTCTTTGGCAGGTTGCTGCGGGGACAACAGTGAAACACTCAGTCATCTGACACTGTTTTAGATGTGTGTAGATAGCCTGACTCACTGTCTTTGCATATCACATTTAAATATTTGTGTTGTCGTGATACATGAGGACATTTGATTAATATATTTCCCACAAGCCCACTGGTCTGTGGCTGACAGTCAGGTAAGTAATGTTGCCTATTAGAGGCAGCAAATATTGGAGGAGGTATACCAGGGGCCTCTCCTCCACCCTCTCTGCACTGCTCCCCTGCACAAACAGCTTGCAGAAAAATACCACCAAAGATCGTTTATGTTTGAATGATGACTCACTTCATTCAATTTTCTAAACTAGTGTATCATTAAAATAATAGAATAAAACTACAATATCTCATCACATGTGAATTTGTGTCAAATGTTACACAAATTCTAACTTCATCTCTTGACAGTAATTTTGATTTGCATGTATTTTGGTCCAAATTTTTTTTTTCAGATTACCTGTCTCATGCACTACTGTCAGGATATAGTGACCATTTTATAAAAAATAAAATAAAAAAAAAAATAAAATTTAAATCATATTTGCTACATTTCTACCCATTGCTGCTTTAAGAAGATTTCCGGCTTACTTCTTCATTCACTTTATTGTCATTTCACCGAGTATTTCTACACACAGAAGGAAACAAAATATTGATTCTTCCAGCTCCCGTCAGTGCATTAAAAAGGATAGAATAAATAAGTATTAAAATTAACATGCCTAAAAGTAACAATAAAAAATAAATAGATAAATGAAAAAATAAAAAATAAAAAATATATAAATATAAATATAAACATATAAACATAGTGAGAGATAAGAAGGTGTGTAACTGGACCTACAGAGAAAAGAATGTAATTAAAAGAAAAAACTGGAGGGCATTAGCTACTTTAAGCTATTAGCTTGCAGAGTTTACAGCCTATGTGCATTAAAAAGGATGGAATAAATATTAAAATTAACATACCCAAAAATAACAATAAAATAAATAAATAAAAAAATATAAACATAGTAAGTGGTAAGAAGGTGTGTAACTGGACCTACAGAGAAAAGACTGTACTTTATCTATTAGCTTGCAGAGTTTACAGTCTAAGTTTTTTTTTTCTTTTTTGTAAATATGTTTTATTGATTTTCAAAGATTTTATCCCACAAAAATATCAGATACAAAACATGCATAAGTCAAACAAAATAGATATCATTCATCAGATCTGTCCAAAATTCAGCCTATGTTTTTTTTAAGGCAGAGTGAGAGCTCTTCGTTTCACCTCCCCTCCATCCACTCACTACAGGTGAGCCCTGTTGCCACGGAAACGTTTGCTTTTCCCTGACAACAGCTTCTCGCGAGACTCCAGGGCAGCGAAAGAGAGAGAGAGGGAGAGAGAGAAAGAGAGAGGGAGAGAGAGGGAGAGAGAGAGAGAGAGAGGAGGAGGCTGCCTGAATGAGCTCATCCCTCCAGCAGCAGCTGCATAGCGCAGCGAGGCAAAACCCCGTAACTTTCTATCAAACTTACCAAGTTGCCTTTCAGAGGAGGACGACACCACCGGGGCGTTTTGACGCGTCTGAACCGGAGCGAACACGTTTTACCGAGTAGCCTAAAGGTGAGGAGGAAGAGCTGCGCAGTTTGTGTTCCTCCGGACTTAAAACAGCAACGAGTTGAAACAAAAGGAGGAAAAACACGCTTCCTACCGTGTGTGTGACATCCAGGAGCTTGAGGCAGGAAGGAGAGAAGAGGTGAGTCTGGAGATAGCGTGTTGCTATGATACAAGGTGTCTACATTATAGCTACAACATCTGTCTGTCTGTGTGGACAAAGCACATCTTTGTGCTGCGTAAAGGTGCCAGTGCGCAATCAGTGTTTCTGTTACAAATAGGAAATCTGTCAACATATATATGTATGTGTAACCGTGGCGTCGTTGTAGAGGCTTTATATGTCAAGGGCATTGTTCTGCTTTATAGGAGACGATTTACAGGTGGTGGTGGTGTCGTGCACACTACACCACTAACATATAGCCTCTATAGGATGTGTGCATGTCTCCTCCTTGTGTAACTGTCACCACCCAGAAAACCTGTGTTTTTTTCAGCATGGGTCGTGTTGTTGGAGGGATTTAATTTCAGGCAGGTGATTTCCTTGTTGTGCCACATCTGTCTGTCTTGAGCTCTGATTTTGTTTACAGCCTTTTGCCTGATGGTTCATCATCTTGTTGAGCAGATTAAGGCCTGCAGGTTCAGTTTCAATCAATATACCATGTTAGATTCTGTATAACAGGGAAGGTCTACTAGTCATGGTCCTCCATGGCATTTTGATCACCCAATCAGACCTCCTTTTGTTGATTTATTTATGCATAATGTACAGAGTATACATTTTGTCCACTATGTGTAGACCATATAGCCTAGAGCAGTGGTTTTCAAAGTGGAGTCCAGGGTTTCCAGGGGGTCTCCAGCAAAAAGGGGAATAATTTATTTATTTCCCCTGTTATAATAATTTATAACAGGGGAGTCTACTAGTCATGGTCCTCCATGGCATTTTGATCAGATGTTACCCCAATCAGACCCTCCTTTTGTTGATTTATTTATGCATAATGTACAGAGTATACATTGTATTTGACCATATACAGTAGCCTAGAGCAGTGATTTTCAAAGTGGAGTCCGGGGATCCCAGGGGGTCCTTGAGGGAGTTCCAGGGGGTCTCCAGCAAAAAACGGGAATCATTTATTTCACTATAATTCCATCCATAAGTAATACATTTAATACACTTCATGTAATAAAACACATAAGGGGGTTACCTTGAGACAAAATCTTATCAAATGGGGGTCCATGTCGGTCTAAGTTGTGTCAGTTTAGGGGTCTTTGATTTGGAATAGATAGAGAATACTGATACTGTTACCCAATCAGACCCTCCTTTTGTTGATTTATGCATAATATACAGAGTATACATTGTCCACTATGAGTAGACCATCTACAGTTGCCTAGAGCAGTGGTTTTCAAAGTTGGGTCTGATGATCCCAGGGGTCCTTGAGGGGGAAAAGGGGCAAACAGGGGAATAACTTATTTCACTATAATTCCATCCATAACTAACACAATGACTGAATTTGTTCTATTTTGGCTATAGATTTAATACACTTCATGTAATAAAACACATAAGGGGGGACCCTGAGACAACATCTTATCAAATGGGGGTCCATGCCGGTCTAAGTTGTGTCAGTTTAGGGGTCCTTGACATGAAAAAGTTTGGAAACCACTGGCCTAGAGACTGATTTGGAATAGATAGAGAATACTGTACAGATCACGGCTACATGATAGAACAGGAAAGATTTGTTTATGCAGGGCAACAAGGCAAACAGAGGTTTGTTTAAATAGTAAAAACCAGGAAACTGTGCCAACCTTTCAAAGTTCAAACATATGCAGTATTTTGTTCAAAACAAGCATATTAATGACACAATATCAGCTGTAACAAACTAGTTACAACTATGCAGGTGGGTTCCCCTCTACCTGAACCATAATGCCGGCTCCAGTAGCTTGTTGGAGTTGGATAACTTGGCATGAGTCAGGTGAAAAAAAAAGGAAGCTTTGGAGTTTAGCTTTTGGCAAGGATCAGGGATTTTTGGCATTCTCAATGGGCTTAGCTGACCTGCGATGCGGTGGGCATGACTGATCATACACTGCACCGCAATTTTTACTAGTGAGTCTCTAATCTCGGCTTTGTCCCGTCTAAATCGCAGCTATTATTCACACTGGACTGCTTCTTGCTTTCTCTGATGGGATTTCTTCTGGAGAGTTAATCTAATGCAGAGGCAGGAGCTTTATATATCACTGTTGGGGAAAGCATGCATGCTCTGTTTTAATCTGCCTCAGTGGACCAACAAGTCTGTGTTTTATGCTGCTGACAAAAATACCATTCAAGGTTAAGATAAGACGTTACTGCGTGGGCCTTAAAACATCTCATTTAGGGAGTTTGCAGCCATAGTAGCGCGAGGCCAATAGGAGTAACAGCTAGTTGACAAGATAAGTCCAAAGATCAGTTTGGCTCTCGTCAAAATGCATTTACATGCAAGCTATAAACGTGACAGTTCCTTGAGAAAAAAGCCTTCTCACGTCTCTTATCAGGATAAATAGTCCTCCCCCTGGTTTACGACTGAAGGACGGCATTTCTATTTTCACTTTTAGCATCATACTTCTCACACACAAGAATAACAATTGTTATTGTGCTTCATTTGTCGTTCTAACGTGCACGGCGGGATGCTTCCTGTTACTAAGTTGAGCTTCTGTTTCTATTGTCTCTTGTGCATTGGCTCGAAGGGAATAGCTCGAGCAAAGATAAAAGACAACAACAAGAGGAGCATTGTGCTGCTTTATAATTTGCCGCTCTGGAATGTGTGGGTTGCAATTATGCTAAGTGGCCATCATCATGAAATGCTTAAATGAACTGTTTTTAATTCATTTTATAACGAATAATGAGATTATTGTTATGATTGATTCTCAAGTTCAAAGTGGATTATTGTTTATTAGTTTAATGATCTTCATGTGTAAAGTAGGTTTTTGATCACACTCTTTTCTAGGGCTGGGACGATGCGTCTCTCTCCTAATCACGATACTTGGGTGCCAATTAGATCTGTATTGCGATTTTTAAGTATTGCGATTCTACAAGTATTGCGAGACCATGGGAAAAAGTTGAATCATACACTTCTACGGACTTTTATTTTGGAAAATATCTTAATTAATACAGTAAAAATGTTTGATTATTAGCATGTAAGTAGTCAGAGATGTCCTGAAGTCAAATATATCAGTCATTGTCAGGCATTATTTATAAAAAAAATTTCCCAGCAACCCAAAAATCAAAGAATAAAGACATTTCCCTCACAAATTAGTGGTATTTTCTTTTTAATTTAGAAGGGACATGTCATTTTTTATACTTCTGGTGAATATAATCCAATCTATCTTATTTTCATATATGTATTTTGTATATAGTGTTCCCTTTCTTAACATCTTATTTTCAAAACCAGATGTAATCACACGTATATACTTCCACTATCTTCGCCAAGTCCATCGCTAGCTCTGCCGTCAGCTCCATTATCTTTAAACAAAATGTAACTAAATGTCAGTATGTGGGTGCTCTACAGTTGTAGTGTCGGCTGATTTGACTACAGAGATGCGAGTGACGGCTGGCTTGACCGCACGTTACGATAACATTTCCTGTCCATGACAGAGTTAGCAAGCAGCTTTGATGTCTAGCTCTGCTTTTCCTGGCAATGTGTGAAACCCGAAGTGTTTCCATACTTTACTGTATGTGTAGTGTTTACTACTTTGGATTTAAAATGTGAGGTTGCAGGTCGTATCCACGCAGAACCTCTGCGGTTTTCTGCTTTTTTGTTTCCGCTCGCTGCGGTTTGTTTTGGTTGATGGATACGGAACGGATATGACGTCACGTTACTCAGACTACAACAATAAATGCAGTAACTTCCTTCTACCTCCACATAGCCCCAAATGAAGCAAATATATTGATTCTGGCGTTAAAAAAAAATGTCCCACCCTTACTCTTTTCTCCATGATGTGCTGCTTCTTGCACGCACAGTGTTTTTTAAAGGTTGCATAATTTTTCAAACTTCTTGACCTCAGCGTTTGGAAATGTGCAGTCCCACCTGTGCCCTCGTCACCTCCAACTATCTGTTACTGATGATGACAGACTAGATGACAAACTAAACACACCTCCAGTTTGACCCTGGATGATCCGGTGCACCAGTGTGGCCTTGTAACTTTCATGCTTTTTTATTCTATGACAGACACCAAATGAGTCATGAGTTTTGACACAACCTTCAGTAAATACTTCATCACTTTGTTTTTTTTTAGAAAAAAAAGGGAAGCTTTGTCTGTTTTATCATGAGTGGTGCGTCTGGCCGGTATTAGTCAGCCCGTAGTCAGAAGTCAAATGACTTGACAGTAATACGGCCTCCAGCTTTTTTTTCCGTGTGTCTTTTCGCTGGTGACTGAGGGTGTTGATGAGTTTGATTGTAATGAAGTGTGATTGTGAGTCCGCGTTTCCTGCTTGCTAAACTGTTGGAATGCTCTGTCTTTGTCTGGATCGGACGGTCCACTGTATACCAGCCAATGGAGGAAAGCAGAGGGCTCGGAAGCTACAATAGTGATGATGTAATCCCTTTTCAGCACACTGTCACAGAGTAAAAGCGTGCAGACAAAGGAAAATTCCCCTCTTTTTCACCCCACCTGCCACAAAGTTTGGGGAATTTTTACCTCGTAAAAAAAAAAAAAAAATGCTTTCGGACACTGTAATTATCTATGCAGGAGATTCTGTAACTTTCACCACCACTGAGGGAGTTTAGTAGCGGGACAGGTGCAAAGTGTTGCTTTTGACTCTGATCTGGACCTTATACTTGATTGACAGTTGGTGGTCTGTACTCATAGGCTCTTGAGCTAAAGCAACCTCTCTGTGACTGGGCTATGTCATGCTGCGTCCAACTCTCAACCCCAAACCAAAACCCACAGTCATGCAGAGATCAGACACTGTGTAATTCCCCTTTTCTGCTCCCATCAAACCTCATACATGCCGAAAATAGTACGACATGGCGTAGAGATCGGAGGATGGAGGAGAAAGAAAAAAAAGTAACCACTTAAGAATAACTTAAAGTGAGAGAAGGAAAGAAAAACTTTCCATAATGAAATCTGGAATTGTGATGATGATGATGATGATGTGCTGCTGCAGGCTATCTCCGCTGCCACACAGCGATGACGTGCTCGGCGCTGCCTCGACATGTCTGCCAGTTGCTACACTGTCTTGGCCTTCACACACTCCCCCTGGAACGCATTACCGAACTCTGCTCGGAGAAGAATCAAAACATCAAGCGGAGTTACAGGCCCGTTTGCCCCATGCAGAGCGGGCAGCGGTGGAAAATAATTCCACGTACAAAAAAAAACACAGAGGTTTTGCTGTTGTCCCTCCTGTGGACAGAAATCTGAGAAGCAAGCAGGAATGCGTGAGGGCTTGGTCATGGCTGAGCTCAAAGCAGATCTCAATGCGGAGACAGGTCTGTTCAGCTTGTCCTCATTCCTGTGCATGCTTACAACTGTTTTCCTTACTTTCAGGTGTCACTTTTACCAGATGATTTGTAGTAAAGCAGGAATGCTGGCACAACAATAACACCGTGTGAGGTTTTCTCCTGGAAAACACTACTCTGAAGTTTTCTGAAATAGTGAAAGCATTCTTTCTGTAGTTTGTGTTGTGCTTTGTTTCCTGTGCTGAAACTCAAAAAAAATCCCTCCTCATATTGCTCCAAAATTCCACATCCTTTGCTTTGGAACCAGGGAATCCATTTCCACCCTGCGAGTTCCTGCTTTGCTCTCAGTGAAGCCGAGAGGGAAGAATGAGACCACTGTGAATCAAAGGCGTCCTTTGCTAGATTCAGAGGACTTTTTAAACAAACAGAAATTTCAGGTGGACTGAGTGAAGTGAGTACGAAAATGTCCCACTGTCACTATTTCTGCAATATGTCCACTCAGGTCTGTATTATTACCTCAGCCTTTAACAAAAAACATGTACTCAATTAGGGAAAAAATCAATACAGCCAAGTACAGCGACATTTTGCGTGGCAATATTGTATCGATACACGGACGTCAAGTATCAATCTTTTATTATATAAACTCTTAACCTCTTAACAATCCGACCGCTATTCTGTCTAGATAACGCTCCAAAGTTATATTATATTTTGGCAAGGAAAAACTGGAGTCCCTTGACCTCTGACCTCAAGATATGTAAGTGAAAACTCTGAGATGAACTGAGTGAAAACTGGATCTTATTAGATAAAACAGATGTTGACAAACTGTCTCATTTGCTGTTGAAAAAAGGTAATAAATAGCAATATATCTTATCTAGGTCTGTCAGTCGATTAAAATGTTTAATCACGATTAATCGCATGATTGTCCATAGTTAATTAATCACACAATTTTGTATCTGTTCAAAATGTACCTTAAAGGGAGATTTGTCAAGTATTTAATACTCTTATCAACATGGGAGTTGACAAAAATGCTTGTTTTATTCAAATGTATGTATGTATTTATAATTGGAAATCAATTAACAACACAAAACAATGACAAATATTGTCCAGAAAGCCTCACAGGTATTGCTTTTAGCATAAAATATGCTCAAATCATAACATGGCAAACTCAAGCCCAACAGGCAACAGCAGGTCTCGAGGTGGGAGGTTAAGGGACCTCTTTGAAAATGGCCATGCCAGCTTTTCCTTGCCAAAATTTAGCGTAAGTTTGGAGCGTTATTTAGCCTCCTTGGCGTCAAGCTAGTATGACATACTAATGGATCCCTTAGGTTTTCTAGTTTTATATGATGCCAGTATCTTCATTCTACAAGATTCATTCATGCCAGTTGTGTTACTGCGTTAAAGAAATTAATGGTGTTAAAACTGATCGCAATACTCAGCATATCGCAAAATGTTTAAAATCGCAATAAGATCGTATCGTGACTAAAGAATCGTGATAATATCGTATCATGGGGCCTCTGGTGATTCTCAGCATTATACTCAATATTGATGTTGATTTAATGAGCCCATACAGTGTGTATATTATAGTATATTGTGTATGTAACAGAACGCTGTCTGATGAATTAGGCCATAGTCTCTTTTTCCATGTTGCTCCAGGTGCAAAGGGCAGATAGGGCCGGCTAATAACAAACATGGCTGCTTTCCCAGCCTTTCCTCTCTCGCTGCCTGTTTCCTGTGTGTTTCATTGATGTATTCCTGGATACCCTGCCTGCCTACAGCTTCGCAACACAAGGAACACATTTGAAACTGAAAGCTGTTTTGCAAATATGAAGATGAGGCATGAGTTTGTATGATACTGTCAAGCTCTCAAAGTTGAATATTGATATGGGAGATATGAGGTTAACATTACTGTTATTGCTTGGGAGGAGATAAGGCGTTGACATGTTTGTGTTTACATGGCACTCATATTTGCCTTGAATGCTGATTAGGAGGAAGTCACCAGTGGGTGTTTGCTACTAGAAAGAGAAAGCCTGCACCTGCACACATCCTGGTTTGCTGCCCTGAATGTTCACCTTTTGCCTAATTTTTAACTGACCCTAGAAACCAGATGTTAAAATACCCAACACCAGGTAGGCAAACACTAGATGTGAATGAGGGACTCTCTAACCCTGTTCAGACCTGGTATTAACATGCGTCCTGAGTGATTGGATCAAAAGTGGACAGCTTTAAGTACGTCTGTTCACACCTGGCATTAGAATGCGTCTCCATATGCGTCTTGAGTAACCACTTGTGATACAATCTCACTTCCCCGCTCTATATGCTAATTAAACACATAGTAAACACACGGCCAATACAGCAGACATTGTGACGTAATATTACATGAATGTCAGTAGTAACATATTTGTGAATTCTGGTACATTTTATCAACATCAAAATATAAGGTTATGTACCGGCGGTCCCTGGTGACCTCCGTGCCGCAGCAATGCTGCCTTTGCCAGGCAACAACGGGGTACAGAGCTTCAGAGAGCTGGGGATGAGAGCGAGCGGTTGAGCGAGCGGGCGGGTGGGTGTCAGATCTTTGCAGAACACCGGAGCAAAAACACAGACACATCTCCGACAGTATGATAATAATGCACTTCATGTGCCTAGTCTGTAGATATGTAGCGTATAGATAAGATATATTTTAATGAAATACAGCTGTACCGACAGGATACAGTAGAAGACAGAAGCCGATTCCATGCTGCGAGGCAGACAAGCGCCCGCATCACCTGAGGAGCGCAGAGACCCACGGATCCCAGTGGGACGTCAGTTGAGTAGGCGGTCCTTAATGGGACCCAGGACACATTTGCGTACACACTACTAAAAGAATGTGGCCATTTGTGGCCCAGACCACCTCTGAATGTGGTCTGAACGATCGTATCTCAATGCGTCCTCAATGCGTCATGAGTGCGTTCACACCTGTACTTAGAGCTGTCCGCTTGGGATCCGATCACTGAGGACGCATGTTAATACAGAGAGCTCCAGTGAAAACTTGCATGCTTCTCTTTCCTCCTCTGTCACTTGCGGGGATGCAAAGTCCTGATTATTGCCAGCCGGGGGGGATAAAGGGGAGGGGGTGCGTGTTAATTGCATTCTGCTTCACTCTGTATCCACGAACCAAGACTAAAACAGAAGAATTACTGGGACAGCTGTCTGATGTTGTCTGATTAATAAAGCAGATGTTAATTTGCTTGCCTTTTGCCATCGTGTATTTTAAAATCAACGTTTTTTTTTTTTGTTTTTTTGCTGTTTCAATGGAAACAAAAGCATTGAAAACACTGCACCCTGGGCTGCTGTTTTTAAAAATGAGATGTGGCTTCATGCATGGAGCTGGCTCAGATGGAAGCATGATAAACCACAGTTGCAGAGCTGGCTGGCTGGAGCGTGCCAGTAAGTGCGGTGTGCAGTGCAGGCCAGCAGCAGCAGAACGCTGTGCAGGTTTTGCACTGTGGTTTCCTGGCACAGACTGTGATTTAGCAGGGCACCACTGTTATGCAACACTAGCTGACTTATCGCAGTCCAAATGACTCTGTATGAATTGATTAACTCTGCGGCCTGACTGGTTATAATTGGACTGGAAGTGCACTGGGCTATGCACTGGGCACGTGCCAAAATCAATGGCTGTAAATGGTTTTACGTGTATAACTTTGCTACGCTGTTGTTGTGTATTTTGTGTCCTCAATCAAGCCTTTCCACATTTAGAAACTATTTGCCATTTCTGGCAAATAATGCTGAGTACTGAGAGGCACACCTGAGCTTTCCACTGAGTCCTCAGTTGGGGAATTAGGCTGCCCTCCAAGCTGTAGGGGACAACACAGTCAGCCGGGCTTCTCCAGAGACGTGGCAGAGAATCCCCTGAGGTTTTCTGTGAGGATAATAAGCCCTTCCTTTGTTGCCCCCTCCCTCCTCTTCTTCACTGCGCTGCTCCTCATGTCAGCTCACACTGGAGCTTTCCTCCTGTCCCCAGCACCGCAGCCCATGTTGTTAAACCGCTTACCTGGCAAGATCCTTATTTCTGCCTTCATCATTGCAAAACCAAAAAAGGGTTAATTACTAAATTGTAGAGTACATCTTGTACGCTAGGCACACAATTAATGTCCGGTGGCAGCACTGCAGATATTTGGCCAGTGTGAGGGGATATTAATCAAGCTTTCACCTTGACTCTGGCCTTCCACGACGGCTGGCTGTGTTCTCCTTTCCACCGCTGCTCCGTTAGCGAAGGATCCTTTTGTTTCCTAGCAGCGCTCTCGTGCTCCTCTGTCACTGATATTAGTCTGCGGGGAATCCTTGTACAGTTGAAATGCATCCCCGTTATGGCCGCCGCTATTCATCTCTGCAATCAAATTAGTTGATGTGCTTTACCCTGATTGCCGCAGAGGTGTATTTGTTGGCCAAGCAGCTGTTGATCGATTGATGGATCAGTTTGACGGATGAAAATGAACTCCAAAGGATGTGTAGAGCATCTTATGATGGATTTAATTGCATTCTCTCTGGAGACCTTTTAAATAGCCTGTGGTCAATGCTGCTGCTGCTGCTGCTGCTGCTGCTGCTGCTGCTGCAGTGAAGCTCATGTTTCTCATGTTTGCTCAGCAGGGTCTCAACCCTTCCCAAACTGCCTAATCAAACCTTCACAACTGCTCCTCTTCCATAACATCACCTTGCTACAACCTGTCCAGACAATATTGTCAAAACAAAGAACAAACCAGCGTGTCATTTCTAAAGTATCCCATTTTTTAAAATGTCATTTCAGCAGCACAAAGAGTTCCTATTGAGGGTTTCATGTTCCCTCTGAGCCATTTCTTTGTTGCTGACAATGTTTTCATTCTTTTCTCCTGACAGACGGTTATCTGATCTGAGCAATGTGTCTGTGTTTTAGCAACAGATACAAGGTTGGTGTTGCATTGGCACATAGGCTATGATTTTCACTTCAAAAACACTTGATTATGTATTTACTAGAGTTTCCAATAAATGACTTAACTTTATTGTGGTAAGGGCGGTCTAATCGGGATTCTGTGTTCGTAGCCCTCTGTGAATGGGCTTGTTTGCTACCTGTGTAGTCAGGCAGAGGATGTGAGAGGACAGGCCAGTGGATGACTTCCAAACATCGCAGGCATCTGTCACATTGACACCTCTGCTGTGAGAATCTGTCAGGCTGCTGTCGACTGACCTTGCTGCTCATACACGGTTGTACACGAAGACCTAAGTGCTCTCGCCGTGGCCCCGTCCTCGTCCCAAACCTGCACTACATGCACATACTCATGAATACAATCGCATTCACTTTTTGCACAAACTAGACTACGCAAGTATAAAGGCCCTGACACACCAAGCCAACGGTCAGCCATCAGACACTTTGGGGCCGTCGGTATAGTTTTTGTGGTTTGTCCCACACTGTCAGCTCTAGTCTCCCTGTTTCAGAGGTTTTTTTGGCTGATTCAGCATGTTGAATCGGTGGCAGTGCCCGTCGGTGAGGGAGGTCACTCTGATTGGTGGTTCAGCTTAAACGAATCAGTGCACGACAAGAGAAACTGAAATGAGGAAAGCAAGCCAACGAATAAAGTCAAGAGGAAAAACACAAAAGGCTCTTCTCATTTTTCATCTTTATCTCAGCTGATCATTCCAATACACGTGTATTTTCACAACGACATGGCTATCTTGAATGAAGCTAAGTAATGAGTGAGAGTGGTGTGAAAATGGTCGGCAAATGCCGCTTTATTTCAGTCCTCGGTCCTCCGGTTTCTCTTTTTGAATGACGTATACAAACTACCGCCACCTGCTGGAAGGGAGAATAGTTTCCTCTCACGCAGGCGCAGAACGTACGTGCTAACTGGCCGTCGGCTGTAGTCTGTGCGGTGTGTTCGAGTGCAACTTGTCGGCCAAAACAAAGGCGACGTGAGGCCACGCAGCTGGTGGCCTTTGTCGCCGCTTGTTCTCTGATGTCGGTTGGTGTATCCCCGGCTTAACAACAATTTGGACCTAGAGGTTCGGCGACCCAAGACATTCAGGAAGTTAACTTTATCGTACTCTGAGCCCTAAACTCTCACTGGCAGGGCTGAAATTTTAACACTGATTTGTTTGTTTCCAATAGGAACAATGGAGCCACGTTATTGACATTCTAATATGTGTCATATATGCTTGTTGTCTCTAAGCATGACGACTTTCAGGAATATTATCGACCGCCTCCATTTTATTTCCATTGTCAGTAGCCGTGGGCCACAGGAGTAAATGGCTGTATTGGCCTGAGCCCAGCTAGGACTGGCACTGGGCGAGTGACCAATACTCACTGATGGGCACACACAGCAGGGTTCTCTGGCATGCAGTGTGTGTGTGACCACTGGATGCTCCCAGCCTCGAGCAGCCAGCGGTGCACGCTACATCCCATCTCCGGCACCAGCCCCCGCACGATCAAAACACTGTGATCTAATTGACATTTTGAACGACCCACTCTGTTTATCCCTGTTCAAACGCTCCACAAACTCTGCTGCCACTGGCGCTAATGTGACATCGATCCAGTGGAGCAGTCGAAATGAATCTGAACATGCTAGATACATGCGATGTGTGAGCAGCATTGCATGCCTATACTCTGATTTGTTTTGCTCGTGAGTGCCTGTGATGAGAGAATGAAGTAATAGCAGGCTTGGGAAGTGTTTTGGGCCCCCTGGCTGAGCCCCATCCCCCGTCTTCTGGCACGTGGAGAGGCTGAATTATAGACGGCAAACACACAAACTATTCACTCAGCCCTCCTCCTCGCACCAACACTGTTAATTATACTGCCACTACTCTCGCATCCCTTCTATTTTAATCCTCAGTTGATGGAAACTGCTTCATCCCAACACACACTTGAGTGCACTCGGAGCCGCCGTGTGCCAGTCCCATGCTGAGCGGGGAGTATTTGTGTTGTAACACATAGGTTTCAGATATTAAGAGGGGCATATTTACCTTTTGTTGGGCAAATAGAGGAAACGCAGTGCCCCTATAAACACCTCGGTGTGCCCTGGCTCACAATGCCCTGTTTAACAAGGCACGCTGCTGGGAAATGCTCCCATTGCATTGGGTTTTAATCCAGCAATGCAAAATTTGGTCAAATAATGGCTGCATTTTACTACACTGTAACAAGTGGGAATATTCCATTATAATAGCAATAAACCTACAGTTGTTAAAATCAAATGCATGACTGCCAAGGCGGGAGTCACCTTACAGCCTCTTATAGGAGCTGTGAGTAGAAACAGTAGGTGAAGGAGACTTTCCAACAGCTCAGGGTTAGTCATTGAAATCCAAAGCTTTCTCTCTTTCAGGAGTCACACGGAAACATTCCCATATAAATCACAGATCCTTTTCACCTGGAGGAACTGGTGCGCTGTTTGGCAGTGTGCCTGTGTGGGAACGGTTGCCAGTATGTTTGCTGTGCTGAGCAATTGAGGTGGAATTGTCATATTAAATTTCTCAAGATGTTTTTTGAAGCTCCTGTGTTGGTTTATGATGATCTGATATCAAAGAGTGTTTGTCCTTCCAGTGAACCGCAGCAGGCAGATTTTCCTGTTGTGTTGAAACGCCGGGCAGCCGAGGACACTGATTATTCAGTAATAAAGTAGCAAGGCAAATTCAGATTAATATAAAGATATAAAAATTAGCTTGTGGGGAGTTTATTCGTACTTAATTTACACTGCTCAGCTCCTTCCCCATGCAGCCCTGGTACACATAGGTACTTGGCTCAGTTGTTTTTTTTAAGTGAAGCAGCAAATTAATGGTAAAATAAAATTTTTAGCCAATAGATACTTAAAGAGGACATATTATGCTTTTGTGCTTTTCCCCTTTCCTTTAGTGTGTTATATAGTTTTTGTGCATGTAAAAGATCTGCAAAGTTACAAAGGCAAAAGTCCACATCAAAGAGAGTAACTCTCCCCCACAGAGACACTGCTCCTGAACTGTCTGAAACACCTTGCTTGAAGTCCTGCCTTTAATTCCGTAATGTGGTGATGTCACCAAGTAACACATTTGCATAATACCTCCCTAGTGACTAATTTAGCACGCCCTAAAACAAAGCCAATTAGAGCGGAGCTGGAGTGGAGTCCGAAGAGTTTAGTTCGGTTGACTAATCACAACAATGGGCCAGCTGACCAATCAGAGCAGACTTGGCTTTTCGTGCGTTTGGGGGGATTTCAGACCGAGGGTGAAAAGAGGTTCTGCAGCACAGCCGGTATGGGAAAAATAAAGTGTTTTCTGAACATTAAAGCATATACACATGTTCTAGTGGAAACCGAAAATAAAAGTACGCACCTGAAAATAAGCACAATAGGTCCTCTTTAAAATATGATCTGAGAGGACTTTCCAGGTTTGGGATGGTTATACACAGAAGCAATAGCCCTAAATGCTAATGATTACACTGAGAGTGTGTGTAGCGGACACCTGCAGGTGAGAGGGTGGACTTTGGGCTTTACTCATCCGCTTTTGGCACAATGCCAACACTCGTGGCGAGGTTTACTACAGTCATCTTTGTGGTTACAGTCTAGAGCTACTGACACACACAAAAGCCACATTCCTTGCTGACAAATGAACCTGCTACTCATCAACAGGTGTTTGACCCATTTACCAGACTGCTGTAACAGGTAAATCCCTGATCACAAGCGATTACACAAGACCTGTCTGTAACTACATTTCGACACACACACACCACTACTACTACCACTGCTCCTACTATACTACTTTACTCTAGAAATGTAGGAGAGCTTGTTTAAATGCAGTATATGTTAAACAGAGTTGTCAACTTTCAATTCATTAAACATGGGTATGGTAGTTTACAATAGAGATAAGATATGGCAGACAGTGCAGATATGAGGATGTAACTTTCTAGGGTATGATTTCTCTCTTCATCACCTTATAAAAAGTTTGAGAAGAGCAAGGTTTATGGCTGAGAGGGCTACAAATCACACCAGTATCTTCTGTCTGATAAAGCCCAGAAACACCAAACCGACATCAAAGAACTAGCGGCAACAAAGGTCGGCTGTTGCAACGCTTGTCTCTTGGCCAAAAAGTTGCACTCGAACACATCGCGCAGACTACAGCCAACTACCATGTACGTTCTGCATCTGCATGAGATGAAATAACTCTCCCTACCAGCAGGTCGCGGTAGCCTGTATTCGTCAATCAAAAAGGGAAACCGGAAGACAGAGGACTGCGGCTATACAAGCCGTTGTTATGATACGTACATGAAACAAAGGGGCGTTTGCCGACCATTTTCACACCACTCTCACTCACCACTTAGCTTCATTCCAGATGGCCATGTTGTTGTGAAAATATCCGTATATTGGAATAATCAGATGAGATAAAGATGAAAAATGAGAAGAGCCTTCCGTGCTCCTTCCTGACTTTACTCGTTTGCTTGCTTTCCTCACATTCGTTTCTCTTCTCACGCACTGATTTGCTTAAGCTGAACAGCCAATCAGAGGGATTTCTCTCACTGGCGAGCTCCACCACCAATTCAACATGCTGAATTGGCCAAAAATCCTCCGTCATCGGCAGACTAGTGCCGACAGTGCGGGACACACTGCAAAAACTAGGGCGCCAGATGCTCACCAGTGACCCGAAATTGTTGGATGGCTGACTGTTGGCCTGCGAGCAATACCTGCTGGGTACATTTTGGCGCCCAACCAAGTCGGAAACACTGCTACAGAGTTAAACCACCATGTTTGTTTGCATGCAATGTACATTTCATTGTTCATTTATATTAAGAGAGGTTAGGGAGACCAATTGGATAGATCCTTTTGTTCTGGGCAGCCCTGATTGGACTCTACAGAGACCAGAAACTTGCATTTCAAACATGTGATTCCCAAGAAAAGGTAATCTTAGTTTGAGTCAGGTATTGCAGAAATAGCATCTCTTTGAGCTGTCAGGGGACAGGAAAGCGCTGTCTTTGATGTTTGCAGAAACAAAAAGCAGTTTGGATCGTCTTATTCAGAAATAGCTATTGTCCCATGAGTTTATTCTTATGAGCCAAATTGACTGTGTTTGTATTCTTGTAGTTTCTGTAGAATTTGGTGTTTTATTTTCAGGGTTTTGCTTTGTCACGCATGTGTGTGTGTGTGAGAGCCTTTGTCTCTGCGTGTACCTGTTCATATGCATCAGTAGCCCACCGTCTCTCTAATGGAGTCCTCCTAGAGTTGGAGGAGTTGGGCAGGGAGGGCTGGGAGAGGGAAAGTGCAGCCTAGAGCAGACTTCCACTTTAAACCTCAGCTCCCAACTACTGCTGCTGCTGCAGCAGCCAGGCAGCCGCCTCATTAGAATTTTTTACATTCCTCTTCAGGCAGCAGCGCACTGCTTTCTCCCCATTGCTCTTCATAATGCACAGCTTTTTTAAAAGCTGACGAGCTTAAATCTGAACCTCCTCAATAAAGACAAGTCATCTATAAAACCACGTCAAACACGAGGCACTAAACCAACTATGGCTGTAGATTAATGTATTTATGGACCGTAAAGTTGTAAAGCTTCTGTTGATGTGCATACTTTAAATCAATGGAATACAAGCCTGACTTTTTGTTTTGTTTTGATGGGGGCAGCTAATAGATTAGAATATAAGAAGTAGTGATCCGTCTTTACCCTGGACAAGCAGACCACCTAAGCTGTTAACAGTGCAATTAGCTTTTTTTCAAAGAGGTAAATGGCCCTCTAGAAGTTGGACAAAGGCTTTCATTGTCCTGACGCACCCAGATAATGACATTGGAAATAGGACCGGGTTTACCGTTTCTAAGTATAAACTATGTCAAGTGTTTCAAGTGTCTATTTATCCTGCTGTCTCACCCACGTAAAATGTGAAACCCCGGTGGAGTACTTTCTGGATAAGAAGAGGCGAAGGATCGAGGACACCCTGCTGGAGATAATGGCAATGAATATATCCTGGCGCTCCTCCAGAGCTGTCGTCTTGTGTAAGGCAGTGAGTGAAATTCACTTTGCCAGTGGTTCGCTATGCCCATTACTCACTGAACTGTGCTGCAGTGATAGCGAGGGGGCCCAGAGACGGGGCCGAGCGGCGACACATCACAGAACAACGGTGATGATGAATGTCGATACACTGCCACCGGTTTTTGAAGTGCTCCAACTAACACGCGGCGTTTGCGTCGCATGTGTGGTCGGTTGAACAATTTGTCTGTTCAGTTCTTGTTTTGTCATGGCATTCCCACTTCATCCAGAGCTGGTGTTTCATACATCAAAGTACAACTTGGCTGCAAAGATAGAGGACTGTTGTTTGTAAAGTGACTTTTTGTGAATGTTTTATAACAGACTTTCACTGTGACAGTCAGTGTTGCACTTCTCTCTCTCGGAATTTGCCCAAACATGCCCTACTTCTCCTTCCCCCCTTACACAGACGTTCATCACTTCCTCCGCTGAAATTGGTGGAATTCCAGGACGTCGGCTCGCGGTTGGATGATGCTAGTATCGTTTGTCTGCCAACGGGTCTGCCTGTTTTTTCTCTGTAGGTGTCAGGTTCTCAGGTTTGCTCAATCAGACGGGCAGGTTTGTGCTTGGTTGTCAGCCAGATGCGCATACAGGAGGGGGGGAGCAAATGGAAAAAAGAGCAACGCAAATGGGAGACAGGGGAGTGGTGGTGGAGATGCTTTGTTACTTCCTGTGCATCTGTTGTGCCTATGGGCGGCCGTGGTTAGGCTACACCTCAGTGGATATGTGGAGACCTCGGTTTACCTCCCCTCACTCCTCAAAACTCCCTCCTTGACAGGAAATAATGATGTGTAGGAGTTATTATTGCTGCGGAATTTTTCTCTTCTGAAGTCTAAATTCTGTCTGACTGGTGCACAACCCTGTGGGAAAGCTTTCTCACTGTGGAAGAGTTTATCTGCAGTCTGGCTCCAGTGGCTTTCCTCAGGTTTTTCCCAAGTTACTTCCCTAAATCTTAGTCAGCTGTTAGTTCATTTCATAAACTGTGTATGTAAAGATGGATGACATGACAGCAGCCCAAAAGTTAAGTCAAAACAGCTTGATCGCCCCCTGGTGGCTGGCTGCAGTATAGGTCATAAAGCCCGCCCCCTCCATCTTAGCGGATGGGACATAGGCCAAACTAAAAAGTAAAAGTACACGTCAAATACATTTTCCCCAGACATGGTTTCTGTCATTTTAGGTAGTTTTCATGCTGGCGTATGTTCAAATGTTAATTTTTCAGATAAATTTGGTTTTAATTAGGGATGCACCGATCAGACTTTTTCAGTTCCGATACCGATAGCAATACCTGGGCTTTGGGTATCGGCCGATACCGAGTACAGATCTGATACCAAAGTATAATTAATAAGCTGTATGCCTCACTGTGTGGAAGTGACTGGGATCATTCTTTTATGTGTAAGGCAACATCAAGCTTGACTTAAACATTGTTTTCCTGACTTTGTAAAAAACTAAATGTAACAAATAAATACACCAGCAACTTGATAAAAAAATCTTCAAATTTAACAGGTCTTACAGTTCAAGTATAAATCTTTTTAATAGAACAACAAATTGGTCAAAACTTAAACAGGAATTAAAATTTCAGTATATATGTATGTATATATATGTATAAAGTATATAAACATAGACCTGAACTGAATAGATTGGACCCATTGTCACCAATACCCGATCCAGCTACTTGAGTCAGTATCGGCCCGATATCCGATCCGGTATCGGCACGCCGTCCATCTATATACATTATATATACTGTATATATACAGTCTATGGTTCATATGTGTTGCGGCAGTCATACTCGTACAAACACAACACAGATAATTTTCTGCTTTTTGTTGTAAGCCTTCTTGCTATTTATCTGGCCAGGTGAGCCCCTCCTCTGTGCTCATCACAAAAGTATCCTTCTAGTTCTTTGATGTTTCCCTTGTTTCCAAACTCTGGTTCATTGTTTGCTTCATCTCTATTTCTCCAGCTCCTCTTGCATCTGATTCCTTTGGTTTTCCTGGACGGGCCTCATATAGGCAGCCACAGTGAGGTTCCCATGCCAGGCCATTTTCAAAGACTTCACTATGTTGGAATGGGGCCCCAGTCTTGCCCAGGACAGAGGGACCTTTGTGCCTGCTTGCCCAGTCAGCCCTTAGAGCAGGGGAAGATTAGGGGACAGGGCGAGCCAATGGGCTAAATGGTAGGGTGCTTGTTTGAAAGCCAATGGTGTCAGCCAAACAGCCCCTCAGCCCCATTCAAGCACGCAGTAATTACAAGCTTGTAGGGCAATCCTTTGGCTCCTTTGTCTCGGCTTTGGAAACACTTGCCCAGTCCACTGGGAAACTTCATTCCCCTCTCTGTTTGGAGACCCAGGACGAAGAGTCTTTCAACTCGGGCATGCTGTCCTTTCTTTCTGGAACACCAGCGAGTCGAGCCAGCTCAGCAACAGGGATCCCCCCTCCAGGAGGCCTTTGGCTTTGAGAGTTTCTAGCACCCCGTGCTGTGTCTTGATGATGACTCAGGTCTTTGCATAAGTTGTTCTGATGTTTTTGAGTCAGATTTGAAAGACCCTAGTTTCATGTTTGTGATTCATCTCAGTACAGTTCTGCTGACTGAGTGCTGTCTGTCTTCCACCTTTTAATACCATGCAGTGTGTGTGTGTGTGGAAGGCCCACTCTGAGTCACATGTAACACATGCATGCTGAGTCTTTATAGGGACATGTTTCTCTATCAGAGCACAGTCCTCTGTGTCTAGACTCGCCCCTACAACTGGAAGAACAAATTGTAACACCTCAGAGGTGTGTCGTTACATCACCATCCCCCCGCCTGCATCTGTACCGCCGCTTTGCTAATCTCTCGACGAGCCTGACGGACCAGCTGGGAGGTCAGAGCCCCAATTACAGGAAGTTAACCTCATTTAGTCAACAGGCTCAAGCTGTCTGGACATGTCCCACAGAGTTGTGGAAAAATTCATCTGTTTAATTCTGCAGGGGATGGATAGGGGATGGCAGGATGGGTTATGCTGTGGGGTCTCTTTCAGCCTGTCCAAGACACAGTCCCTCAGTCTCTACGCCACACTCCCTTTAATCTGACAAGACCATGAAGCCAGTCGTCTGTCTGCGTGTCCGTCAGTGAGGAGATTAGCGGTTTTCTGGGACGTGTGTGTGTGTTTTGTGTGTGTTGCTTCTCTTCTTCTGTCTGTCCCCGTGGACGCTCGGCAGCGGGAATGAGGCCCAACGCTCGGGGACTGGACCTGCAGTTTAATGTACATTCCCTGACTATTTTCACTCTTAATCATATCAGAGAAATTAGGGTGTTAGTAGGACATGAATGAGTCTTTTAAAAAAATCATTAATGAGTTTGTATTAATCTGCTCTAGACACTTACTCTGCTCTAATGCCCCAAAGAATCGGTGCCCATTCATTAGAGGAGTGCAAAGTTGGGAACCTTCCTCATGTGACGGATGAAAGATCACTGTGCCGATATTTTTCTTTAATCTTATTTAAATGTCTTCATGTCATGTAACCGCAGGGCTGTTACATCCTGAGTTCGAATCTGTCCATTTTCATTTGACGGTCTTTGCTCTGATCGGCTTATTATCAGACTGTTAGGCTCCAATGTGAAACCCCTCTATAATGAATTTCTTGCTCGAGGACCCTGTTCATTACTACTTTATGTTTGTGGTTAAAAAAAAAAGTTAAAATATGTAGGAGCTTATTTTTTATTATTCTCCATCTCTTGCTCGATATTGGACTAACAGAAGGGGTCTCTGCTGCAGAATATTTAGAGTTTTGTTTGTCAGAAAACAGTCTTCTATGTTTTGAAGAAAGGCTGACTGGGGATGCTTTGCCTCAGGCACTCTGAAAACTGAATCATCTCCATCGCCTTGAGATTTTACACTTGCACTTTTTTCTTTACTTGCAAATTTATGTTTGTATTATTAAAGAAACTGCATTGTCTAGGGAACATTTGACCCATCTCTCAGTTGACTGTGCCACTGTGGTAATGTTGTTGATCACATTATATTATGTACTCCTGTTATATCATACCACTGGGCAACCTCCTGGTCTGAGAAATGAAGCCAATGCAGAAGTGCCTTAAACTTGCATTCTTTCTAAGAGCCAGCACGGGGGCTGCAAAAAGAAGTCTGATTGTATAGAAGTCTATGAGAAAATGAGCCTACTTCTCACTTGATTTATTACCTCAGTAAACATTGTAAACATGAGTTTATGGTCTCAGTCGCTAGTTTCAAGTCTTCTTCAATACAGCATGATGTTCATTTAGTAAATTATGGTCCCATTTAGAGTCAAATAGAGCATAAAGCAGGGGATGCTTTAGGGCGTGGCTACCTTGTGATTGACAGGTCGCTACCACAGCATTTCCCGGTCTGGGAGTTGTTCATGTTTTTGTCTTAGAACTTTCACGGTGTGTCTTCAGTTCATGAAAGTTAATAATATCCTTTTTGGTAATCCGAAAATGTCTTATTCAACGTTCGGTTGTATTTTGCTCCACCCTCTCGTGTCTCTTCTGGTTGCAAATAACTACATGGCGCTGGCCAAATACCAAAATGGTGACGGCCAAAATGCCGAATTTGAGGCTTTAAAACGTCAGTCCACAAACCAATGGGTGACATCAGGGTGACTACGTCCACTTCTTATATACAGTCTATATATCATACACATCATCTAGGCTACATCTTTGATTACTTTTATATATATATATATATATATATATATATACATTGACTTATATAGTAAATATTTTAATTATTTACTATTATTCAAATAAGTATGTGTCTTAGTTAGCATGAAGTTGTCCCTGATGTTGGGACGCAGTGTGAAGGTGGCTGTGCTGTAGGCCCGTCACAGTGCTCTGATTGCTCGCAGCTAATGTGATCACAGCCACAGCGAAGCAGGGCTGACTGAGAGCGGAGCCTTAATCTCTCCCAGTGTCTTACTGCCAAATTGGCCCGAGAGGATTGTCAGGCAGAGGATCATCACCCACGTTCAAAGGGGCCCTTTTGCTTTTTGATGTGCAGCTTGGGATATTTGATCGAGAAGAGTGCAACTCATTACAGAATTCACTAATATTGGCTAATAAAGAGACGTCAGACAAGTCACAAGCCAGGAGTCAGTGACTGAGGGATGAGATGATATTTCTCTTACTTATATGTAACCCTGGTTATGACATAAATCCTGAACAGGTTTATTAAATTACCAACCAAGTCATCTTCACCGTTCTCTTTGGATGAATTAACTGATCAGGGCAAAGGCATCATTTTACTCAGACTTTCAAGAAAAAAAAAAACACGTATTGTTGAACTCATTTTGAATTTGACTGCATTTTCATTTCCCCTTGATGCTTATTCTGAAATTGGTTTGAAAAGTAGGCCCCCTTATCTGAAATTGAACATGTCAGTGACTTTTCATTGGCTCTTAAAAAGCCGTCAGAAAGAAAAAAAATATCATCCACATTCTGTTCTGCAGGCAGGTTTGTAGATGTATCTCTCGTTTTTCTACAGCGAAGAAACTTTTGCATATTTATAAAGATGTCCTCACATATTTTCAAGAGAAGAGCGCATGAAAAGATGCCCTGTTGTCTGAGGACAGAAACTAGAATATCTTATAAGCAGATGCCCTAAAACCACAATGTTATTAAGTAGTGAAAAGTGGAGATATTTTCTTGCTAAGCTTAAGGAGTGAGATTGTGATTGTGATTTCCATTGTGCTTTCTCTCATGTCGAGTGTAACAGGGCACTGTTTACAGCCAATCAGGTGTAAAGTCATCTGGTTTTCCAATGCTAAGGATCTTATTTCAACAACTTATTAATTTAAGACTTGGTTTCTCTTATTTCCAGTCTTATATATGTGAGGGAAAGTGGTGTGTGTCAGGAAACAGATGTGTTTGTGATTATCTTCTCTCCAGACCCTCACCGTATGTACTAACTGATTTCTTCTTTTCTTTTCAGGGTTGTTTATTTGGAGTAAGACAAATGCGGTGGCAGTGTCGACACAGTTGAAGAAGCAGTATGCAGACTTGAAAGCTGAAGAGGTGGGCTCGTCCCTTCGCTTTTTTCTCTTCACTTGTTGATCCAGACAATCAACCTGCTCATGAAGTCAGGGAGCAGCATCCCATCCCAGAGGCAGCCATGTCTCCCTGCTAAGTGCCTTTAGCCTTTTTGCACTGGTGTCATTACCAGCCTGAAGCATCCGCCCATGGAACGCACCGTTGGGGGTTCCGTCCCCGCCACTGATGAGTTTTACACCCGCCACCTCCGTATGGTCAATGGAGTGACTGTGCCGACCCGCACAGACAACGTCCACGCCACTGTGAGCACAGGAGTGCCTAAAATGGGTGTACGGGCTCGGGTGGCTGACTGGCCCCCGAGGAAAGACCTTGCAGGTGTCATGTGGCAGTCGGCTACAGAGCCGGAGAACTCTGGTGTGCCCTCTGCTGGAAAAAGTCACATTAAGTTAGGCTCTGTAATGAGCCCTCAGGACTCGTCAATGCTGCGTAACATTCACAACACTCTGAAGAATCGAACCCAGGCCCAGTCCAACAACTACAGCCCCGACACCCGCTACCTAGCCCCAGGAGACTACAGAGGCCCCGCACATAGAAACCCACGACAGAGACGCATCCGTCAGCGCAGCAACAGTGACATGACCATTAGCGAGATGGAAGGCAGCGGAGACAGTGGCGAGGACTGGGGTCCAGCGTCGGGAGCCAAATGGTCCCCACTTCATCGCGAATATGGTAGCACCTCCTCAATAGATCAGCATGGAGCAGCTGGAGAGAGCTTCTTTGAAATGCTTCGGGGCTATCACGGGGACAAAGTTGACCAGCGTAGCCCTGCTCCAGAGACACTGGAGGACATGCTGAATGTCGGGCCCAAGCAGGCCAGCATTGATCTTCAGGAGGACGTCGTAGACAGCCAGCCTACTAAAGCCAGAGATAAGCCCCCAAAGAGACGGACTAAATCTGAGACAGGGGGTGAGTCTATATTCCGTAAACTTCGTAATGTGCGGGGCGAGTCGGACTCCCCCAGAGCGGGGTCTGACGTAGAGGACAGCCGCACGGAGGACATGGGTCCCCCGTTCAAGCCCTGGGTGTGTCAGAAAAGCTTCGCCCACTACGATGTTCAAAGCATGCTGTTTGACCTCAACGAAGTTACACAGTTGCGACAGATCGCAGGCAAGAGGAAAAACACCACCACGGGGGCATCCGCTGCCGCTGTAGCCTCAGCCACCTCAACCCTCTCGTCCACACACAGCCTGCCTTACAGCTCCCCGAGCGGCAGCCAGGAGGAGCTCAGTTCGAGGGACAGTCCTGGTCTGGACGCCGGGGACGAACAGAGCAATGAAATGCTGCTGAGTTGCCCCTGCTTCCGCAACGAGATAGGCGCTGATGGCAACGGGAGGCGCAGATTGGGAGGGTATCATGGGCTTGTGGGTGGTGGAGCTGAGCTGAGTGGGGAAGGAAACGTGTACGAAACATCTGTGAGCACGCACTGCACTAATGCTGGAGTAGCAGTGCTAGAGGGACCAAAGGAAGGCCCCAGCACGCTCAGCGAAAAGGGCAAACAATACATTGTGGAGCATGTGGATCTGGGAGCCTACTACTATAGGAAGTTCTTCTACCTTAGGGGTAAGATTAATTTAACTGCTTTCATTATGTACTCATTAGCATACAAATGTGTGTTGTTTAAAGTGTGACATTACCCAACAGATGTTTTTTAATTTCTCTGTCACTTCTTCCACCTCAGAGCACTGGAACTATTTTGGGATGGACGAGGCACTGGGTCCAGTGGCAGTGAGCTTGCGCAGGGAGAAGCTGGAGGAGGACAAGGAGCACGGCCAGCAGTATAACTACCGCCTCATCTTCAGAACCAGTGAGGTCAGTCATAGCGTCCTATCATCCCTCCACCTCAACCTCAACCTCAACCTCATCCTCATCCTCCGCACCACATCACATCAATCCTTCCTGCTGCAGAGTGAAACTGCCCACAGCATTTAACGACGCAGCCCATTATTATTTTTGCACTCACAGATATGGGAAAGTTAAGGAAACTGTTTTGGTTGACTGTGAGAAAAGACATTTAGACATCATTTAGTTTGATGCTTGCTTGGATCTTATATCCAGTTTATAGTACACCTTCTATACTTGTTCTAAGAGATGCACTGATCAATCAACCGGTAAACGGAATTGACTTTCAGCTTGATAGTCCATGATTTATTGATTCACTGTAACCGACTGTTGACCATCCAGGAAAAAGTGAGAAATATATTCAAATATATTATATTGTAATTCAGTCCCATGCATGCTGCTCAGAGTAACGCCGAATTCACACCAGAGCAGCATTGAAGTGCGGCCTTCGGCGAGCCGCCATGCAATATCTATGAAAAGCTGCGGCGGCCGCTCTTGAGCTCAGCGAGCTGCAGCTATTTGATTCTGCAGCGGAGTGTGGCCAAACAAAAGTTGAGAAAAGTTTAACTTTTAGCAGCAATTTGAGGCCAGACAGGACCCGCAGCCAATCAGTAAACAGATCCTATGACTCCATGTTGACCTGGGTTACAAAGAATTTTTTCCCGCCTGAAACACATGTACACGCCTCCCAGCCACAGAAAAATTTAACTATTGCAGTCAGTAGGTGTGCAGGCTGGCAGGAGGACACCACTTGCCGCAGGAGTGGGAGTTAATATAATATGATACACACACTTTTACATTCTTGTAAATAGATACCGATTCATAAATAATTTGGTATAAATAAATAAATAAATAAATCGTTTTAGATAGAAAGGTAGATCTAGATAGATAATAGTTTACTCTCTATAATAGGCCTACACAATATAGAATCATATTTTTTCTGATTCTTCTCCGATATGTAAATACTATTTACATATCATGTTCATAATTTATGAACATATAGTTGATATTTCCATTAAAGAAAAGTTACAACAATGTTTGTGTATGCTGTCAATTATAGTTCTTAGAAAGAAAGAAAATCCGAATCGGCCAAGAAAATTGCAATCGGTGCATCTCTAATACTCCTATATGTATAGAAGGTGTGTATAGTTCAAATGCTACTGTGCCTGCTGCATACTAGGAAGACCAGCTCGAGGTGAAACCAGTCTCAGCCCTTGTTTCTTATCATGCAAACAGCCTTGGGACTATTCAGCTGTCTCCCAATATCAGCAATGTGTGAAGAAACTTGAGGAAGTGCACTCATCTTCCAGCCTCCAAGGCCTGTCAGTGCCCAGCAACCTCAAACCACTATGTGGAGAGTGTTTCAGTAAAAATAGACTGTCATATTTAGTTGCAACGTTGGCTCCCAGTCTTCTGTGTTTGGTTTGGGGATTTTGGCTTCTGGGTTATGGGGTTTATTATATGGACGAACATTCCCAGATAGAGGCCAAAGGCACCTGCCTGGGGCTGTTTGTTGTGGACCGAACTAGGACAGGTGCATGTGATTAAACCCCCACACATTAGACTGAAGCACCACAGGACCCCCGCCCCCGATCCTACCTTCCAAACATGGGAAACACAGGTCCATTGTAAACACTGCACGGCCTCGAGCTCGTAGGAGAGAAAGTCTCGGCCCGTTCCAGCTGCTTATGATAGCCGAGTGATTGAGTACACTCCCAGAGCCCAGCACAATGCAGACTTTGTTTACACAGAATGCTTGGAAAAGCCCTCCCACCTCTTCTTCCTCAGGTCCACTTTCTATTTACCCAAGGTCTTGAGTCATGATAGTCTTGTTGTTTTTATGGCGCTTTCTTCAAGGCTACAGTAAGAGGATGGTAGTACTTTAACAACTGCAGCGACTTGTGTCTTTTTTTTTCTTGGTGTCTGGGCACGCATGTTTTGCTATCAGTATGCTCCATCTTCCATGAGATTCCTGAGATGCATTCTTTCTCTTCTCACACTCCTGTCTGTAATCTCTTCTCCCTCCCTTCAGCTGACCACGCTTCGGGGTTCTGTCCTGGAGGACGGAGTGCCTTCCACCTCGAAGCACGGCACCACCCGGGGGCTTCCCATCAAGGAGGTCCTGGAGTACCTTCTCCCTGAGCTGGATCTGTCCTGCCTCAGACTTGCCCTCAACACACCCAAAGTCACCGAGCAGCTGATGAAACTGGATGAACAAGGGGTAGGAGGATGAAGCATGTTATTTTACAGAATCACAACTTTTCGCAGCTGTGTACAATTTGCTTGCCTGAATTTGTACAGTGTGTTTTGTAATTTTCTACATTGTATTGTCTTGACATGAACTGTTTTCCTCTTCGCTGTCCCCCCAGCTGAGTTTTCAGGTGAAGGTGGGGGTGATGTACTGCCGAGCGGGCCAGAGCACCGAGGAGGAGATGTACAACAATGAGATGGCCGGTCCCGCCCTAGAGGAGTTCCTCCAGCTGTTGGGGGAGAAGGTTCGCCTCAAGGGCTTCACCAAGTACAGAGCCCAGCTGGACACCAAAAGTAACAACTCCCAAACACACCTCTAGATCACACACACACACACATACACACAGAATGTGTGCTTTTATACATTAGTGACCCAGGTTGTGATGCATCTTTAAAGCAACTAGGGCTGCAACTGACAACTATTCTCATTGTCGATTCATCTTATTTTCTTGATTAATTGATTAGTCGTTTGGATTATAAAATGTCAGAAAATGGTGAAATGTCGATCAGTGTTTCCCAAAGCCCAAGATGACGTCCTTAAATGTCCTGTTTTGTCCACAACTCAAAGTTTACTATCATAGAGGAGTAAAGACACCAGAAAGTATTCACATTTAAGAAGCTGTAATCAGAGATTTATTTATTTTTTTCTTAAAAAATGACTAAAACCGATTAATCGATTATTAAAATAGTTGGCGATTTAATTTAATAGTTGACAACTCAAATCGATTAATCGTTGCAGCTCTAAAAGCAACCAATTTTTTGTATTTATTAGTTTATTTGACAGGGACGATACATAGGCATTGTTACACTTCATTAAAGTGCAACCAATGCAACGTATATGGGACTTCTAGCCATAGCTAATTTGCAGACCTTGTCCCTGGTTAGGATTTTAAGAAAAAGTAGCAGTTGAGTTGATGACTGGTCACATATACGACTGTAGATGCAATGTGTCTTTTCCTGCCTATCCCATGGCCTCAACTTGTTATTACTAGCAGTCCTGCTCTAAGTTAGTTTCACTTTAGTTTCATATTGCACAACACTTCATAGTGGTTGTACTTTGCTCATTTATCATGCTTTTGGTCAAATGTTTCCTATCACTGAATCTAATTTTCTCCCACCAGATTTGTCCTTGTGACTCTTTACTTTTCTTTTCATCTCTCTTCTCTAGTATCCTTTTCTCTCTGGTGTGTCTTCTACAGTAGTCCCTCAGTGGTACTAATGAGTGCATGTGGATAATTGCATCAATCTTGAGGGAATTTGGCTCGACTAAAACAAACAATTGAATGAACAAGTTTATAATGTCCGGTTTACGGCCTTGTTGTCCTAAAAGAATCATTGAATTAAAGTCTAATTATGTAAACATTTAGACACTGTCCATTGTTCTGGGAACTGTAATGTCACACAAAAAGGCAACGGGCTCCACTTACACTTGAGTAAAACAATTGAGCATTGGTTTTGACAGTCATCTTATCCAGTCTGACATCGATCTACAGTTCACTATTGTCTAGCTGTTTGGGCTACGGTGAAATTGCATCCTGTCTTGCACAGAAACCGCAGAGCGCACAGAATACACATGTGAGAAAGATGGATGGCAGTAATTGTGCAATGGGCCTCAACACTGTATTGCTATTTTTCCCTGGCAGCGGATTCCACGGGCACTCACTCCCTGTACACGACTTACAAGGACTACGAGATCATGTTCCATGTGTCAACTCTGCTGCCTTACACACCCAACAACAAACAACAGGTAAAGATGGAGAGCCTAGCCTTTGTGGTATACCATTAGTTTGTGTATGAGGAAATGGAAAACCCCTTTGTTTGGAAACAGATGGAGCAAAAAAAAACCTTAAAGGAAGGGTGTATCATTTAGAGGAATGCATGATATGACGTGTGGCTCGGTTATCAGATTTTGATTCCCATCCAACTTTCATTCTAAAGAAACCTTTATTGTTTCCAAGTGCCATGTGATTAAATGGAATGTATCATATGATTGGTATGACTTTGCTTTCAGATTCGACTCCCATACTTCTCTAATTAAGACTGTGTTGTTTTTTGATGACTAGTTGCTGAGGAAGCGCCACATAGGGAACGACATTGTGACCATCGTGTTCCAGGAGCCCGGCTCTCACCCCTTCACCCCGAAGGCCATTCGCTCTCACTTTCAACATGTCTTTATCATCGTACGGGTGCACGATCCCTGCTCTGACAACACATGCTACAGGTGGGTCTTTGTATTTGACCAGCAGAATAAATAATAGCTGAATACAACATAATGAACAACCCATTCAGCTTGGAGGTGTAGGCAGGGGGGGGCAACCGTCCCTCTTGGTGCCCCCATGTTAAAATAACACAGCAAAAGTGCCCTCTTTTATTCCCAGTGTGGTAGATAAAACATGATAAAAATACCCTCTAGGATGCCCTCTTTGGTGCCCTTAAATGGAAACATGATAAAGTGCCCCCTAGGGTGACTTTCCAGTGGAGAAAACATGATGCAGTGCCATAAAGGCTGTCCTACATGCTAGAAAACTCTCTGCACTGGTGCCCAACTGCATGTAGCTGGTGCCCTTTTTATTTTTTCACCCCTGCCTCTCAGACAACCTGAGTCCACTACTGTGTGAGGACCACAATGGAAACACGCCCAATTATTTTTTTTCTTCTACACATGTATACATGCTATGCGGTTTGTCAAAGGAAGGAAGGAAAAAGCAGCAAATGTTGGTGTATGCAGCATGTGTGCTGAACAAAACCTCTTCCTGGATAAGTACAGGTTTTTAAAAAATCTGACAACCTACCAAAGCCTTGGAAAGGTTTCCAATTTACCATCTCCAAGAATTAGGAGTATGGAACTGCGACTGACACTGAGGTTAAGTTGAAAGAGAGGCAGTCAACATCCCGAGGTGTAGCTCGCGGTGCACAGGTAAAATAATCCATCCATCCATCCATCTTCAACCGCTTATCCGGGTTCGGGTCGCGGGGGCAACAGCTCCAGCAGGGGACCCCAAACTTCCCTTTCCCGGGCCACATTAACCAGCTCTGACTGGGGGATCCCGAGGCGTTCCCA
>CAKAOI010047229.1:0-40920 GCA_916701655.1 Sebastiscus albofasciatus
CAGGAAGTAATGTACGATGAGTGGTATTGGCTTCACACAGTGATTGTTATTGGTAAACTATCTGGTTATTGGCAGATGAAGAGGAAATGTGTACAGCTGACTTTAAGCTCATTACAGCAGAACTAGCTGTGATGCTACTGTTAGCTGCTGCCTGTCAAAGCTAACAACAGCTTGTTGAGTAAAACAAGAAGGAACTCACCGCTTTAGTTGGTCGTAAAGTGCTATAGTTCCTTCAAATTAACATTTCATGAGAACACCACACAGTCATGAGTTAATGTTCCATCGACGGAAACTTAAATATATAACTATAACTCAGTATGAAGCTAAATAAAACAGTTTGTTCAGACTTTCAGACTTCAGGAAGCTTTTCCGCCAACAACAAACTCCGCGCTAAAAGTGACGTCACTGACATCTCGCGTTAACAATCACAAATCACACGGGATCTGGAATCTCCAGGAGGAAGTGACTGTGGGAGCAGGTGGTTTTCTGTAGTCCACACACACTACTATGTGGACCCAAACCTGCATAAAATTAAAGAAAAAATCTTCAAATCCACATTAGTTTGATAGATCACTAAATTTGTCCTCCCAAAGTGTGTGGAGGAGCGCTATCAGGAGCAGCTGTCAGACTCCACAACCAGCACTGCTCTCCGTAGACCACTTACACACCAAAAACTGACAATAACCTGATATTTTCAGGTGGAATTTCATTCATTCATTCATTCTCATTTCATTCATTCTCATCACACTCTTTTCCGCTTGTACAATTTTGTTAATAGTCTGTTTATTGTTAATACTGTATATACTGCTCCTATTTTTATACTTCCTTCTATTTAAATGGTTCATATTTTGTTACTCTTTGTTTAGCTCTTTTTTTACTGTGTTAGCTGATACATCTTGTTTTTTGCACTATCCCCTTTGCTGCTGTACACTGCAAATTTCCCCACTGTGGGACTAATAAAGGAATATTTTATCTTATCTTATTTACATAAAAAAATCTCCAAATTAAATAAATAAATCTGATTTCATGGCCATCAACGAATTACCTGTAGAATATGTGCTAAAATCATCAAATGATGAACACGCAAAGCTACTTCTAATTATTAAACAAGCTGATTTACTCTCCAAAGACTGTACTGAATCATCCAATAAACACATATTTTATTAAATAAATAAATACAAATAGAAATAAATAAATTACATTAGTAACAATTAGAACTAACATTAGAAACAATTTGTCTCATTAACAATATGAACATATACAATAACATGACTTTAAAACAGTCTACAACTCTTCATGTAAAGGTTAACGAAATATGAACACAAATATAAAGAAAACACTTTATGTTAACAAGATATTCATGTCACAGTTAGACAAGCAGTACTTCTAAAATATACCATCAAATATCCCAAAGAAAGCTTCTTCTTCTTTGAAGCTGGTGCTGAATATACGGTGTGGAAAAAAAGAGGGAAATATTTAAGTGAAAGTGTATTTGATAATGGGATTATTTTCACAATGTACTAAGGAAAGAATATTGTAATGAGTCAAAATAAAAGCATTGTTATTATATTTTCCTCTACCTTCTGTTGACAGATGAGCTGGTGTTGGACGGGACGCTCATTGTTGAGAAGAAATCAAACCTCCTGGTAAGTGGGGCCACGTGAGTCTCAGTCTGCTTTGGGAGGTTTTCTGGTGTTTTTACTGTGATCTCCTCTCTGAGTATGCTTGGTCTCTGCAAAAAGGAGGAAGGGAAGCAAGTGTCACATGTGCCGAGTTAAACACCTTTGATTAAAGCTTAACATGTGAGTCAGTGACCATCTTGCTATTAATACATTAACAGAATATTCCTGTCCACACAGAGAGAATCCCATCAGCAAAAGAGCAATAGTGCATTTTGGTTTCTGACATTTTTTTTGTTGACATCTAAATGTATCCATGTAGATGAGGGACGCATTTAAAACATTATTAGGTGAAAACTATGAAAGCAGTAAGATCTTCAAGATGTGTTCATGGTAGAGCACTCCACAGTATGAGATTCACAGGGTTAAATAATTCAAAAATAAAACGCAATGCAACAAAAGCAACTATGTAAACAATAGTATTCTCCGTATATTTAAATGTAGCCACTAAACTGCACAAGTAGCACACGCACAGATCTCTGCATACCACACATACCTTTTTATTCCAGTCGAGTGTGATTCTGCTCTGTGGTCTGACTGTAACCAGTGAGGGTCCTGGTTCTCTAAATCCAGGACTTAAAGTTGGTGAAATCGACCTAAAACACAAAAATATGACAAATGTTTTTACTGTCTTAACTACAATATAAAACCTCAGTGGACGATTCTGCATTTTCTGATGGGAGTTTTTAAACATTTCAAACATTATTTGATTCCTAGTGTTTGAGACAAACAATTGCCACCTTAATTGGAGATAATTTGTGCATAACTGTCTGGCCTTACCTCAGTGGTGTTCTGGCCGCGGTTGTACGGGGTTTGACTTGTGAGTGACTGAGGAATACTGGTGCAGATGTAGCAGCAAAGCCTACGCATAAAACAAAGGTAAGCTAATTAAAATCATCACAATGGTTGAGGCATAATTCCTTATAATCATGTCTGAAGTAGGGTATACAAAGATGTGGAAGCATGTGTTACAATGGCGCCTTAACGAGATGTATGAAAAGCTAAAAATACACAAACTGACTTCCCTCCTCCGTCTCTTGAATTACATGCAACTCAAACTTCCCTCTACCTGGCGTGTTGTAATCAACAGACTGCTGGACTTGAGGTTTAACATTAGTTGGACACAAAGCCAATGACGTCTCGCTGGCATGCACCAAGTTCTCGTCATCAAAGTCACCCCAGTCATCCCATTCATCTCCGAGGTCAAAGCTGACGGTCGGTATGTATGAGGATGAAGCATTTTTGCAGCGAGCGCCCTGGTTTGACGCCGTAGTGGACTTCTTCGAGTAAGCCGAGCTGGTTGTCTTGATCTGGTTTAGAAGCGGTTTGTGGTTCTGGCTCACACCAACACTGACTCCTGTGTTCATCCACACTGAGGAACCTAAACACAAATTAATTAAATGAAAAGGATGTTACTGCACTTTAGGCTTTCTTGGATTCAATCTGCAAAAATCTCCATAAGAACTCCAGAGTTTTTACAGACCATAACTGGTGAATTTGTTTTATTTTCTACCATTCACTACAAACTTGAGCAGGCAAGTACTTCAATGTTGATGGTATAGACGATAATCTTGTCCAAATTATATGATATACAATATGATTTCAGTGAAATTACATAAACAAACTATTATTTCTCTCTCTGCCAGATTCATTTTGCTTTATCTGTCTTCTGCTATATATAAAGTTGCATTCCTTCCTCCTTCAAATCACTGGGGTCAATTCAATTTTGTCATATTAAATGTTGTCTCCTTGAATTATGTCCACAAAAATGCCTATTAAATTATGTATAGTCTTTTCTTGTTAAGCTTTACTTTACTATTTTTTGCAACAAACCATTTAAAAGTTATTAAGATATTTTTTGGGATATATTTTGTGAGATTACTGATTTTGTTTTGTAATTCTTTCAGGCACTGATGTATGTTTTGTGTCAAACGCACATTGTTTCTCTCTTTGTTGGTGCATTCATGGATGCTCTTGCCCCCACAGTTAAATGTCCTTGTCTGATGACAATGGCTAAGATTGAAACCCATATAGTATGCACTGAAATATGACTGGCAGTATGTTAAGTATGTGAGATTTGTAGTTAATGTGCTAAAACATGCAAAACCACCAGTATGGTCTGTCTCGTAATGAGTTGAGTTATTTAACGGTACTTTGATGGTGAGCATGAGATGTAGCAGGTGTTTGGACGGGCTCCTCCGTCATCCTGTGCATGTCCTCCACATAGTCATCAAAATCTGAGTATAAGAGACAGAAAAGTAGTCACAGATCATGTGATTGTTAAACCCTACAATGTTGGGGAATGTGTTGAGCTGAAAGTCATCATCTTGAACTTGTTTACCACTGTCAAAGTCGTTTAGATGAACGATGTCTGGCAGTTGAACGCAGTCTTCTGTTGTCAGATCCACAGTCTCAGTGCGAGGTCTCACTGGAGCTACATAGTGACTTCCTCCGTACCTTCATCATATAAAATAGGACATCAAAATAATTCAGCATCAGGCCATTAGATTTTATTGACACTAAACTTATTTTATAGTCACACTTTTTCCAGAATGTGCATTAGTTGTTGAGGGACTTATTCTAATATTTGCATGTATGAATCAAAGTCTAAAATGTCAGTGTTACATGTGAGTACCAGGAAACAGTAGGTAGCCTCTCTTTGGGTTTGTAAGCAAACTCCTGCATGTTGACGGACGCAGACTCCTCGCTCATTTTCATCTGAGGAATATAAAAAGGCTTAGTAATACAGAACAATAAACCCTTTTAATGCACTTATAAGCAAACAAGAAAGACACTTGTGAAAGTATAGTTACCTTATTCATAAAAGATTATATTTAGTACGGACGTATAAAAAGGCACAACAATGCACATGCATCTTGCACATTTATTCATACAGTACAACAGCCTCATCTGGAGTTCTGGATAGAATGAGCATAGAAACACACATACTGTATTTAATCTGCATATTCTAGACAACAAAATGTGTTTATAAATAGATTTTCTAAAGTGTATATCTACATGCCTAGACTCTCTGGTATATACGTTATGCACATACTTAATACACATACATTTAAACAGTAGAGCTGCAACGATTAAACAAGTAGTTGTCAACTATTAAATCATTCTCCAACTATTTTGATAATTGATTAATCGGTTTGAGTATTTTATTTAGGAAAAACTCTGAATTCTCTGATTCCAGCTTCTTAAATGTTAATAATTTCTGGTTTCTTTACTCAGTAAACTGAATATCTTTGAGTTTTGGACAAAAGAAGACATTTGAGGACATCATCTTGGGCTTTGTGGAAACACTGATCCACATTTTTCACCATTTTTATAGACCAAACAACTAATTCATTGAGAAAATAATGAAAATAATCATTGGTTGCAGCCCTATTTAATAGTATTCTCGTATCTTAATACTAAACCGTATAATAGCTGTTCATGTATAACAATTATGTTCTATTTTACATATATTGTGCTGTTCCATAGTGGCTGATATATTTCTTATTTTTCTTTGCAACAATTCAACTTCCCCACTTGTATCCTTGACATTTCTTCCAATCTTATCTTAACCAGTGGTGACTCGGCGGTGACTCATCAGCTTCTTCTGCAGATTCAACATTAAGTGTTTTTTTGGAGAAACAAAATCTTACATAAGTGCACTTTGCATTCTATCCTGGATGAGGTTTAGGATGGCACAGCCTTATAATAATCACAGGCAACTACACACTGATTCTTGCTTATTTGTTTCAATTCAACAACTGTTTTTTTTTGTGTGATGGCTGTAATGTTAAGAGTGTATGATGCAGGCTTGGACGGACTCCAAAAAAATCATATCTGTTTTCTCCCTCACCTTGAGTCGTTTGACGGGAGTCTGCACGAGTGTGTCACACCTGCTCCTCAGGTCGCTCAAATAGGAAGAGAAAATGGATTCTTGAGCTGTTGACCTCTTCCGTGCCACAGTTACACCAACTTTACCTTGAGGGTGAAGAGAAGACCTCTATAATCTTGACAGCCACACAAAGCAAAGCACAGTGAAAGATGAGTGATTGTACTCACAGCAGTCGTGGCCACAGAGATCCTTATTCTTGCAGAAGTGGTTGCACTGTCTTTTATTGCCCAAATCTGATTGTAAAGTTGTCACATTTGAATAGAGAAAAAAAAACACATCTCAAATATCAATCATCCTTTGAAGACAGTCTATATTAATATACACAATTTCATCATCATTAACATAGTGTATTGCCTTGGTCTGGAGAAGATGTGGCATTTTGCCTCTGAGCTGCAGCCTGATCTGTAGACTGTGGTTTCAGTGCAGAGAGCTGCGGTCTCTGTCCAGTCGGATCATATGGTATGTTGTATGGATTATCAGTTCCAAACCTCCTGGCTCCGCTGTAGTAGACGTTGAACTTCTGCTGGATATCCAAGCCCACTATAGGACAGGAAGAGGCCAATATGTACAGTAAATGCATCATAATTTAGCTTCACACACTTGCTTCTCAGTGATACACATATAACAATAACGCTTTACAACAAGTTTCCAGATGAGAGACACACTGCATTGCACAACATAGATGAATATAAAGCATGGTGAATTGTTCAATTTATATAATAAAGAACCTTGTACTGAACAACACATCATACTGTCATGATCTGCCCTGCTCTTAGGGTTTTCCCTTTTCATTAATCCAGGTTTGTCTAGTGTTTCCTGTCTTATTTTGAAATACTCATCTTGTTTCTCGTTTCAGATAACTTCACTTCCTGCCCTTGTGTGTTTCTCGCCTGTGTGTCTGCCCCGCCCTGATTAGTTTCATGTGCCTCATTAGTCTTCCTCCCCTGTGTATTTATTTTTTTCTGTGTGTTCCAGTACCCATACTACCATACTATTTAGTATGTCAGAAAAATATTTAGTATGTCCCAATACATAGTATGTCAAACGCAGTATGCCAAAAATACCAGGATGTCCTACTACATCCGGTCACATTTTGCAGTATGCAAGCCAGCATGTTTTTCTGCTTATTCTCACCCACAATCCTCTGCGCAACAGATCTATGAGAAAGAGGGTCTAAGTTCAAGGCGCAATGTTATGCCAAAGTAGTGTGTCCCAATTGTGTGCATACTGCATGCAACAGTACGTACTTTGTGAGAGCAGTTGCAGTATGTACTAAAAGTAATAAGAAAAAGTATGCGATTTGGAACACACCCTTAGTCTTTGTGCTCCTCTTGTCTGCGTTAGTCAGCGTTCCAGCCTTTTCCTTGTGTATTCCTAGTCGTATTTAGACCCCTTTTTTTGTGTTTTTCCACTCAGCCTGAGCTTAGTGATTTTTCTGACTCTGGACTCCATTCCTGTGCACCAAACCCTTGCTGCAAAGTCAAGACTTTTCTTTCTACCTGCCCTGTGTTTTCGAGTCTTGCATTTGACTCTACTGTCTGTTTGTACCAACCGTGACACATACTGTTATTCCCCTTTATAATAAAGTTGATGCATATACTGTATATTTATTTCTACAATTTTTTAAATATTAAATGCAAAGGTATTTCCATGGTTTACCATATTGCGAGCTGATGAGATTGACACTGATCTCCTCTCCTTTCGAGGCCTTTGCCACCTCAATCTTCTTCGACCAGCTGCCACACTTTAGCAGCACCAAGTCCCTGGAAAACAAACAAAATCAATATGCTATATATTCTCAAACCAGGTGCTGTCTTTTTGTACATAATGGTGAAATGTGTGTGTTCTGATTTAGTGGCAGAATTATACGGAACGAGAGGATAAGACAACACAAAATTGGTGTGAGCATGTGGACTGTTTTTTTTTCTCACGTGAGTTTCTGTAGGAAGACCACAGTGTTGTCAGAGTTTCCAATAATCAGAGAGACGTAGTGGTTGTCTGGAGCCGTTCTCCTGGACAGCAGCTGTGCTTGGTTTTTAAGGTTCACCTTCACCACAATCTCCGCTGTAGCACAGCTATACCTCGAAAGCTACAAAATACACCAACAACTTTAAAGAAAAGCATTTAAGAATAACAGAGCTATCCAATGAAACCTCGCTCGCAATAATAGCTCAAATGTCTGACCAATAAAAAGTGTATTATATGACATAATATAATGTACTTGTCTCTTTGATAATAAAACTCTGCGACATGTTTTTACCTGCTCCAAAGTAACTTCATACGTCGGGAGATGAATGACAGATTCTTTGATTTGGTTGCCAAACGGTGGATGTCTGTTGACAATCTGAATAAAATAAATAGTTAGAAATTATATATAAGTGCTCTACACAATCATTATTAGATTATTTTTTGCAAAAATGATAGGTATTAACAAGATTTCACTTAACATAAGCTGTAACATACAGTATGGTGATCACGGTTGAAGCAGCAGAGCCTGGTGTCTACATTGCCACTGATCCAGCTCAAACAAAGTTTGAATCAAATACTTTGGATTATGTTTATTTCTTTAAATACTATACAGACTGACCAGCTCAAGCTCTCTGGGGTTGGTTTGCTCGATTTTGCTGAAAGTGGTGAGTCCAGCGTTCACCATGGCAGTTGACAGGGTTTGGCCTGAAAAACAGTGTATTAAAAGGTTAATATTTAGTATGAAATTGCATCTACATCTAATCTAATCTAATAAGAAGAATGTTTAATTCATCATGTAGTAAGTAGCGTAGAGATTTTTCCTCATTCTAGTATTATATTTACATTGCTTAGATAAAAGATGCTATACTATGCTAATGTGTATCCACCTATCTTCTCCAGCTGTTTGGAAACATAGGACGAGTTTTCCCAAAGTTTGGCTCTGAAGCACTTTCCCAGGATCAGGGAGTTGAGCAGAGCAGAGAAACCAGTCTTGGATCGGTGACTCAGAAACTCTGACAGGCCTGATTGGGATCAAAACACAATTAGAAAAATCTAAAGTTAAACAGAGAGCACTTTGTTTATTTGTTATCCTGGATTTACCCAACATACATTTGCTGATGCGCATCCCATTCCTGAAGATCTTTGCTGTGTCCTGTGTAAGTCCAAACTCTTGAATTGAGATGGAACCCAACTGAGCCTGAATCAAGCTACAGACAAGGCAATAAAGACATGATATATATCGTGCACAGTCCATAAGAAATCCATCATATATATTCTGCAATAAAATTAATAAACCAGTATTCCTTTTTTATTCAACACAGAGAAAGCACTGAATGAATAAACCTACCAGTTCACTTTCATCTCACTGGTTTTGATCTTTCCCTCAATGGGGAACCTGGAAAAATACAGAAGCTTAAAAACCGGTGTTATGATGCTGTATAAATGCAATTGTCAACCTTACAAATGTGTCAGACCTGATGGTGATCCTGTTCTTGTCCCTGTTCAAGGTGTTCAGCGACCTCTTCTCATTCATCCTCAACTGAATGTCGCTGAACTCTCGGCTCCTCGACACCAACTCAATCTGAACATACAGACACTTTTGATCTGAGCAGTACTTTCTATGCAATGCCTCACCGTAATAATAGTTAAAATATTTCCCCTTTTGCAGGAAACCAGCCGAACAATACAACATGTCACTATATTTGCATTTGAATCAAATACATTGTGCAGTTTTAAGAAAACCTACCAGGTCAGACAAGTTCTCAGTGCCATCCACTTTGCTGAACTGTTTCATGGTGTCAAAGGCAACACAGTACCTCGCCATCAATCTGCCGCCCTCTGTGGGGAACAAAAACAAACTACTTAACCATTTTAAAGCTCAGTTGAAAAAGAAAAGTAGATAAAGGTGCAGGTGTCATCCACAGCACTGATCATAAGTTAAGAAAATAAAGTAAAGAAGAGAAAATTAAGCATGTATGTAAACTTATTTCTCCTCTCTACCTGTTGGTTTGATGTTGATGTCCTCATCCATGTCGATCAGACCAATGGAGGACAGAGAGTTGAGGTTCTTCAGACACAGTTCTATGAGAGGAGAAACAGCAATCAACTTAAACAACAATAGTGTTAGTAATGTGCACAATTAACCCTTCCTAAAGCCCGCCCCGTTTTGCTCTGTGCTCCAATAACAGTTGAGCAAGCTTTGAACCCAGCAGAACCTCGGTCAACTTTCCCCCTTTCCTTACTTAGTCTAGATATGCTGCGTCTGTTCAAAGGTAACATTACTATATGTCTGTAATCTAATCTAATGTGACTATAAATCACATTAGATTGGTGTCACAATCTTCACAGACACATTACATTGTATATAGTCACATCTCAAGTTAGCTAACATATAGCTTCATCAAGAGGAATTAGCCTAACGTTAGATCATCAGCGTCAGTCAGGTTTATTTCCCTCTTATTTCTTTGGTTAACGAAGAGAGAGATTTTGAAAAGGACAGATAGGTGGGCTGCTGACATATTTTTAAGATGACACAAATTATCAAGCTTGTCCGTCCTAGCAACAGTAACTAACTAAGGGGGGCGGGACTTAGGATCGGCCAATTAACCCAAAAAGTCAAGTCTACAGACAGAAACACAGCTTGGATGATAAGTGGCTTCAGTACAGTGGTTTACAGTCATCAATAGAGTATCCTCCTAATAGCAACCTGCTACGTTAGTGACTTCAAATAGAGTTAAAACAGTTGTGGCCCACCTTGCAATTTTGCTTCGATTCCATGTCTGTCCAAGTTGGCGGAGAAACCTGAAATTGGAGTTGAGGTACACTGCACTGACTGGTTTTACATACATCCATTACATACATGGTATGTTTAACATCATGACAAAAAGGAACTGGACACTAACTCTGATACAGATCATGTTCGGTGTGTTTGTGTTTTGAGCTCTGACCGTAGTGTGTGGGGTTCTTGAGGGCTCTGATGTAGAGGAGGGTGGAGCGTATCCAGTCCAGAGCCATGTTGACATCACTGATGGTTTGGAGAACAATCTCAGCATTCAGGTGCTCCACCAGGTGACAGTGTAAGCTGGGGAAAGGAAGTATACTGTTACCTCATGTACTTCTGTAACAATCTCTCTCCCATGGGAGCTCCTATGACAAAGAGAAAGACAGAAAGAGAGAAGAAGAAGAAGAAGAAGAAGAAGAATGTTGAGTGAGTGAGCTGTGGTACCTGCTCTCAATGATTTCCACCCCATTCATAAGGTTCATGTACTTGTCTTTAGTTTGGAACTTGGTCATGATCACTACAGTCGCTGACGTGTCAAACTAGAGGAACAAAAAACAAGAGTTGGTATTTAGTTTGTGCATCATACTAAAACTAGCTGTTGCTATCTTTCTTACTCCATGAACTGTATTTAAACAAATACTATTTCCATAAGAGAAACCTTCAGATAAGTTAATGGTACACTTTCAAAAACCAATGCCATAAGGGAGGTAAGAAAAATAATAAAGTATTCTATTATTATTCTGCCATTACTTGTGGTCTTCCTGCTCGGCCTATCATCTGCAGCAAGTCAGCCTCGCTGTACTCCTCACAGGAGCCTGCCACATACTGCATGGTAGACTTGATCACCACCAGATGAGCTGGCAGGTTCACCCCCATGGCCAGAGTCCTGGTGGTAACTATGGGATTCAGAATAAGACCACAGGCACAAATTCAGTGTACATGAAATACAATACAAAACTTAATTTCAAACTGTACCAGCAAGCGCTAAGAGTTTCTGATTGTTTTTTCTGAGTGGGGTAAAGTTTCCGGTTTCTATTTTTGATAAGAGATACACCAAGAAGTCGGCATACGATTAATATCAGTGGATATAAACAGCAATATTATTGTCAGTCTAAGATTATCTTTATTGCTATATGGAAATGGCATTTTGTGATCATTATTGTGTCTCTTAATTGTTCAAACAGAATAAAGGTTTCACAATCTTATTTGTCACTATATCAGTCAATATGGGTAGGAAAATATTGTATATTGCTATTGGCATAAAAACATACCAATAAAGGTAACTTTAAGTCATACTCTCTGCAGTGTGTATTTCCATTTAGTAGTAGTTACAAAGCTCAGGCAATGTTTCGACATGATATGGGTGAAATACTGAACGGCTCAGTTGTTGTAACCTGCGACACTTGTCTTTCCTGTTTATGTCTGCAGCGTTAAAATGAAAACACACGATCTGGTTGCACACTTATATAGTCACATATCCATTTACAGCACAGGGATATAACTTTACAAGTGACAAAGTCTCACAGAGAACAGGCAGGTCTCCCAGAGTGAAGGCCTGTTCTATCAACTTCCTATCGGACAGGTCAACTCCTGCATGGTGGTAGCCAACTCCTAACATCACCAGATCTGGACCACAAACGTAACACCAAATAATGTCAGACAGTCGATAATTAGAGCCACAATCAAATGAACATGTGCTTTCTTACTGGGTCTGGTCTGCATCTGGTGTGTCTTGACATTTAGGTTTAAAAAGGGGACTCACCTCTCAGTTTTGACTCCAGAATAGAGTTTGCGTATTTCATCAACCTTAACAGATTACAAATTAACAAAAAGTCAAGAAGATCAAGCTTTCAGTGAAATTGACCAAACTGTTTATGTGTTTATGAATAGTTGCATACGTGAGAACATGTAAGAAACATACCTTTGCTTGTGTTCAACGCTCATAATGAACCGAGCATCCTTGGCCAGAACTGTGGCTGACT
The DNA here is from genome assembly GCA_916701655.1 of Sebastiscus albofasciatus. Lineage (NCBI taxonomy): Eukaryota > Metazoa > Chordata > Actinopteri > Perciformes > Sebastidae > Sebastiscus > Sebastiscus albofasciatus. The sequence goes on from CAKAOI010047229.1 coordinate 12,304, forward strand.
GCTGGACTCCTTTCCTTGTAGAGCAAAACTACAGAATAACATAATTACAGTGTTTCACAATCACTCACATGCTTTAGTCCAATCTGTAGTCACAAAACTCTAAACACAATTAGCACAACATCTGTCTGTTGTGGACCATACCATAAACACAATTCATGTTTTCACAGAATATGCAGTCAATTAACATGTTTCTAAAATGTTTAAATTTTCTTTCCATAAAAGCTTATCCAATATGAAAATGATGGATCTCATCATCATTTACTAATGCTTGCACTCAGCATGCCAGACATGAACCTAATGTTCAAAACCTTATATATAGAACAGAGCCTCTGCTTCTGCAACAACAGCAGCTCAAACGCTATACTGAAAAAGCGTTTTTTGAATGAACTGATCATAGAAATAGCTGATTTACTGTAAGTTGTTTTGATAGAGTTAGTGTATGTAGGCATTTGTAGAAAGTTTGATGTATGTGTGTTGCTGTGTTAAGAGTTTAGAAAAAGTATCTCAAGTATAGGTAAATGCTTGTTAGCGATTAATAAAAAACAGTATTAGACCATGAAGAGACCTAATTCCAACATCCTCATTAACTCTTAATAACCCCATAATCTTGTTCAATGACTTGAGAAAAGGAAAGCAAACACACAAGCAAAAAAAAAGAACAAACTTTGGCTCAGCTTCTCCACCCACCACTAGCGCAGGCTTCTGGTCAGAGTACGTCTGTATGATGTTGGCCATCTTGTAGTTGAGCGACAGGTTAAACTTGAACTCTGTTTGGTTCGGGCTGCAGGGGAATCCCAACACCACCTTCCTCAGCTTCACCGGACGGTGGCTCTCGTCCATGTCCAGATATGTGGCTGGACCGCTCTCATTAGACAGCCAGTCCGCTATCTAATAACATAGAGCAGACATAACAATGATCTGATTACTGAGTTACTTGATCTGTTGCTATTTTTATGCCTTTTTCTTACTTAATCACATAACAGCAGACTCCAAGTAACCAATTTATCTATGATTTATAACATTTAGAGAAATTTGTCCACATTGCATTTTGAATTTTCTCATCATAAACAAATTTCTGCCGTGCTCTCTTTCTCGACCACTTACATCAGAAGTGTTGGGTATTGTGGCTGATACACCCACCATCCTCATGGAGGGGCCTGCCTCTGGGTTCTGTGCTGTTCTGTAGGCGTGCACGGCCTTCATCCTGCTCACCACAACCTCCAGCGTGGCACCACGGGTCGCATCTTTTACCACATGCACCTGGAAGAACAAAATGTGCCATCTTACAGTTGGCTTTAGAAACCTCTTTAAGGCTCCTCAGAGATGTTGGTATGTCAGTAAAATTAAATTAAGCTGTCTTTTATCACTATATTCTATCACTGATATGCGGAGGTGCATCTCAGTCTGGAAAAAAACAACATAGTGTATGCACTCTCATAATACATAGGCCAAGAACATAATGTACTATATTCTTTTTAATGGCTAACCTCAAGTGAAATAAAGTGCTGAGGGCAGAGGCTAATGATGTGCCGTCATGCAATGTGGCATAATAAAGAACACTGTAGAGAGTACATCTTCTGGCACACGAGTGCACAGTGAGCATCCACCACTATGCAGGCAGATTATGAGACATTATGAACACTGAAAAAAGGGGCCTGTGAACAAAATATCTTACCTCATCAATAAGGAAGAGCCTGACCAGCTGCAACAGACAGTTGTCCTTCCATTTTCTTGTCATGCTGTCCCATTTTTCCTGTAAAAGAAGTTATATACAATGTTGCTTATTCAAGTGCAACTTCAGATCACCATTTTATTTTTGATTCTCATTATTCCTCTCCCTTAATTTTAGGATGCAGTATAGTGTCACACACAGGCGTGGTCAGGATGATGTGGGAGTCCTGAATCTCAAAGAAGTCATCGATCTCTGTGTCGCCCGTCAGTTCCTTGCAGTTCAGCCCCAGAGGACCAAACTTCTTCTTCCAGCTCTCAAAGCACTGACTGCAGAGCGCTTTGATGGGGGCCACTGGCAACAACAAACAGTGAATCATTTTACAAGACAGCTCTTTGCTCATCAGAAACACCCTACATCTGTAACTGAATCAAAAATCAAAACATTCTGGAAATGATACACTCGGCAAGTCAGAGGAAAAAAACATTTCAAAGCCCCAGTGCATGATTACAGTCATGTGTATTGTGTTGAAGCATTGTTGCTCTCCACTGACTTTGTTTAAGCTGTATTTCATTGGGTATAGGATTTCTTCCTCCTGCTTGAATTTTGAAACAGCACAAGCTTTGTTCACATTGGCAACGTGTATAAACAGTAATTTATATCAGATTTGTATTTTGTGTTTTCAGTCAGTTATATTATTATTCATTTTTCAAGTCTTTGGAGTTAAGAAAATATAACACAGTTTCAGGAATTCTTCTAAACTTTCTGGGTAGGAGTTACCCCCACCCCCAAACCTCCCCTACTGAGACTGGAAAATACAACTTTTTAGATTAAATTATATTTTGTGTCAACACAAATGTGCGTATTAATGGGGTCTACACAATATTATGCTCACTATAGACAGCTTTGACGTCTCTCCAGGGCTCTGACGTCTCCATTAGCAGACGAATGATGGCCAGCTCAAACAGCACCGTTTTACCAGATCCAGTAGGAGCACATGCCACAAAGTTCTTACCCGTGTAAAGAACCTGCGAACAAACCAAACATAAACACAGTCACAGTTCAGATCTAACAGGATATAACAAGACAATGATTCATATTCATAATCAATATGCTTACATCATCTAGTGCTTTGGACTGAACGTAGTTGAAAAAGGGGAACTCATTGAAGACGGATCTGAACTTCGCTGCTGCGTTAGCATGGTTCAGGAAATCAAACCACATTACTTGTGACATTACATTCCAAGGATTCTAGCACAGTTCAAACACTGTCTAACAATTTCAAACACAAAAACAACAAAAAGGATACGGATTTCAGAAACTGGTCGCAAAACTCCAGACCCAGATGACCCTAAAATGTGCACAATCAAAACATAACATACTTTCATTTTCAGTCACACACTCATTGATTTCACTCATTCCACCTTGATGTTAATGTGAAATGTTTAAGGGTATAAAATCACTTATATTTTGTAGTGAATGTAAAGGAAAACTGCAGAAATGACTGTAGACTACATGTGGTTAAAAAGGTTTCTACTGTTACTCTCTACAGCTTCTACTGTTTTACAATCCACCACCTAGTGACCAGCATGTTGCATTACAGCGGAGCGGTCAATGGGGGGAGCTCACCTCATTTCACCTCATCACACCCAAACACAATGTGGCAGCTGCTGCCGTGGCAAGACACGGGCATGCTCATTAGCTGCACCACTTTACAGAAGCTATATGAGTGTTATTTGGTGAACCAGTCAAAGACTATGAGCACAGCGCCTGTCTGTGACTGTGTCAATGCAGTGCAGCACCTTGTATAAGAAGCGGCTGAGGCGTCATGGGCGGAACAAAGGCTCTCTTTGTGCCCTTGTCCTGCATCTCAGCATGTGCCGCCTTCTGCGGGGGTCGGCCACTCGCTGCAGATGAGCCCAGAGGAGGGAGTGGGAAGGGGGGCTTGGGGGAGAGAGGAGGAGACGCCTGGCTAACTGTCGCCCGTGGCGGCTGAAGAGGAGGAGGCACTGTCGCCATGGTAACCGCACTGAGAAAAGTTTGAGGTCTGGATGCTGTCTGGCTGCTGCTGCCGCTGCTTCTGAGGTCATTTGGGTTTGACGAGTCACCTCCACTGTTCAACACCTGAACCTTGAACAAGCTGTTGTGGGAAGGAGGGGAGGGGAGGGGACGGAAGGAATAAAGAATTGATAGAGGAGGAAGGTAGAGTGAGAGAGGGGAAAACTATTGTTGCTGCTGCAAGCTTGGAGGCTTATTTGAAGCCTATGGGGGATGGTTTAGCATCTTTTCATGTTCTTCTTATGAACTGTCAACGGATGTAAATATCAAGCCTCTACATTCCAACAATTTGAGGGATTAAAGAGTTAATCAGAACTACTTTACGTTTCTGGACAGCGAAAAACTGGAAAAATGGCTTTTATATTGAGCATAACATTAATCCTGCTAATTTAAGCATTTTTAAAATTATGTTCTGCATCCGCCTCCAAGGAGAGAAACATCCTTGTTGGCCTGCTCTTTACAGCCTCAAGGCCGAATATCAACCGTTGGCAGTTAAACGCTTTGAAGTCAGAAACCTGTTACTGCCATCAAGTGGAGATTTATTATCTTTCAAAATATGTACCACAGGGAGACTGAAAACAACTCGTTAATTCACAATCATGTAAATGTTGTCTTGACAAACAACGGACACTTGCCTTCTCCGTAGAGGTGGGCTTTTGCTGCGGTCCAGAGACAAACACCTCCTGCTGATGGCTACGTGACCAGAATCCTGTGGGGTTTCATCTCCACTTCTGCCACTCTGGTGGGAACCCTGAGCGTAATCCCTGAACCCTTCACCTCCCCAAAAGCTGGTACTGGTGCTGGTGCTATTGCTGCCACCCTGATCTTCCTCAATCTCTTTCTCATCACTGTTATGACTGTAAGGACTGTTGACTTTTGATGGTAAAACCTTAAGGCCAGCTGATCCTTTAAAAGGAGGCAGGAATGTCTTGGGTCTCTGTGAGAAACCTGTGAGCAATATTGAAGAGGGAGAGAAGGTTTCATCAAACAAAGTTGTTGGTAGCTGTGTCTTTTATGTGTGACTCTCAAAACTAAGGTTGACCATTTCGCTATTTTGCTTGCCGATGAAAATAATTTATGGCAGGGAATTTACCATTCCAGTTATACTAATGATTATGAGAATATATCATAAGACCCAGATCCCAGTTTGTTAACGCAAGCCAAGGGAAATTGGAAAAGGTTTCAAGTCTATTCAAGCTATCGTGTCAGTGAGTCACACAGTTAAATTTAGTAGGGCTTCAATAGGCCAGATACGGAGCAGTTTACTCAAGTCAAGTGAAAAGGAATTCAACCTAATCCAGAGCACAACATACTGTATAGGGTAGAGAGAGACTCTGCCTCCTTCTGCATATCCTGAGTGTCTGGAAGCTGAGAAAGAGATGGAGGCACTTCCAGCTGCCATGGGTTGACCTCCTGGTGCAGTGGCTTTCTGTCAAATACAATCCAGAGGGAAAAAAAACATTAATGTGGCTGTGAGAGGAAAGAAAAGAAAGGGATGTGGGACATCTCTTTGTACTCACACTTTGTGGACAATGGGTCTCTCAAAAAACAGGTTGTCCAGGGACAAGGTGCAGTCATCAGAGTCCAACATCTCATCAGGTCATATATAGGCGCTCACACATTTGAATGCAAAGCGGAGAAATATCAATCAATCACTAAGATCCATGGTGATGGATGGTTGGGGACATTTGGCTTAAAGAAGAAAACAAACCAGAGATATGCAAAAACAAACCAATACATATATTTATATGTATTTATAATATAACTTCTGTGGCTGAAATTCATATTTGAGGTTGAATGAGAGGAAAAAGCTATTGTTTCAGGCTTTTTTTTGAAGGTTTGTTTTGCAACAAGACAAACATGAAATATGGTTTACCATCTCAAAAAGATCTTCTTCTCTCATGACATATCTTAGGATGCAAAAACCAAGCCTCCAAATGATCTCACATTTGTTACATTCAAACTATTTAAGTGATTAAAGAGAAAATCATCACCACGTTACATTTTCTGACACAAAAAAAACTGTCTTTCTTATAACATTAACTATGACTTGGTTATCAATATTACTGATAGCTTAGTCATTTAGCTAATATAGCTAACGTTACTTATGAGAGAACTGGATGCTCTATAAGTAGCCCACATGCTGAACAAAGATATATGATACATGTATTTTGCATTATGAGTGATATAGGTGAAATATCTCACAGTAAAATACTTAATTATGTAACTAACAGCTGAAACAGTGGAGGAAACTGCTAGCATTAGCTAAAGCGTTAGCCAGTTAGTGAACAACCAGCTACAACATCAAATATTAAGTATATTTTGACCAGTTAGCTGCATAAAAGTTATCTGTACTATTTTCTATCAGTGTTCCTACCTGTGATAGTGAATAAATTCAATCCATAGACATGAAAACTGGGTTGACAGGTCGGAGTTTAACCCTTGACCCCACTAATGTTAGCAGACATCTTATGAAGAACTGAATATGATGATGACCTCTAGAGCTGCTATGGAAGAGTGCAGTCTAATTATTATTTATTAATTACTTAATTAATTATTAATTTATTTATTTATGCATTTATTTTTTGTTCCTTGAATTATTATCTACCCCCTCTTTTATTTTATTATTTTATTTATTATATTATTTTTTATAATTTAAGTTATCTTTCCTATCCAATTAGTGCCTTGATTGTTAAAAGTATTGAGTTTAGATTACAATGCCTTAATGTTTGTAAATTAATTATCTTCAATAAAAAAAATTAATAAAAAAAAATGTTAGTTGACATTTTAGCTAGGGTCTCTTCGCCATGTTTGTGCGAGACCGAACCAGTAACCAACGTCTGAACTGACAGTGACTGTAGCTACACTTTTTATTAAAAAATATTATTTTTAGCTCAATTTTGTCATCAAAATTTAAATAGGCCAACTATAACAGATGTTACTGTGGAATTAAATCCATTATTTGTAGATTGGGTGTTCAAACACAATGCGTTTTCAGGCTGAAAACAGTGGACAAACCACCTAGTAACCGCATCCATGGATTAAATCCATTTTTATTTATTTTTTTATTACTTCAAAATGACAGTATACATAGTAACAGCAGAAAACATTAAAAACATTTACATACAGAAGAAGCATAGCAAAAACATAAACAAAGAGCTGTGCCAAACATAAAAGGACAACAGAAATTAAACAAAACCAACATAAAATTAAAAAAAAACAATAAAAAATAAAATAAATAGATAATAATAATTTTAAAGAAGACCACGCGAGAGTATGACAATAATTTCAATTAAAAACTTTAAAGATATTGCATACATTCATTGTTTTCATTGCTTTTTTGTTTTGTGAGGAAGAAATTGTTGACAGATATAGATCCATTTCTTTCATAAATACAAAGAAATTAGGCTTTTTTTTGGTAAATTTACACTTGTGAATGTGGAACTTTGCGAGAATTAAAATTAAATTAATAAGAAAGAATGCCTTACTGTCTTTGTCATTGTAATCACAGCAACCAAATATAATATTTCTATAGTACAGTGCAAAATCTGAGAAAATGACAAGTGTAAACTTATTGACATCTTTCCACAATTCACATGTATATTTACAGGACCAGAATAAATGAGAGCAAGTTTCAGGATGTGATTCACAGAAGGAACAATTTACATCTATGTCACTCTTTAACTTTTGTAAGAAATGTTTCACTGGATAGAATCTGTCGGATATTAGTTGACATTTTAGCTAGGGCCTCTGTCCGTCATGTTTGCGTTTCAACTGACAGTACTGTAGCTACACTTTTTTATTAATAAATATTGTTTTTAGCTAAATGTTGTCATCAAAATTTAAATAGGCCAATTATAATAGATGTTACTGTGGAATTAAATCCATTATTTGTATATTGGGTGTTCAAACACAATGCGTTTTCAGGCTGAAAACAGTGGACGAACCACCTAGTAAGCACATCCATGGTAACTGTTTCAACTGACAGTACTGTAGCTACAGTTTTTTATTAAAAAGTATTGTTTTAAGCTCAATTTTGTCATCAAAATTTAAGTAGGCCAACTATAACAGTTGCTAGTGTGGAATTAAATCCATTATTTGTAGATTTGGTGTTCAAATACAATGCGTTTTCGGGCTGAAAACAGTGGACGAACCACCTAACCACATCCATGGTAACCGTCCCAACTGACAGTACTGTAGCTACACTTTTTTATTAAAAAATATTGTTTTTAGCTCAATTTTGTTATCAAAATTTAAATAGGCCAACTATAACAGATGCTACTGTGGAATTAAATCCATTATTTGTAGATTGGATGTTTAAAAACAATGCGTTTTGTGTTTAAAATACACCAGCCTGTGAATAACTGAACCGGCTAATCAACGGCTATGAAGGCAACAAAGACCTGTGAGAAGACAACCATGGGGGGATACTAGTGGTACAACATCTCTCCTGTGTTTAGCACACAAGTCTTGCCTTGTGCATCATTGACAAGTTTACATTGCAAATGTGTTATTTTAAAAGTACAAACCAAATAGTAATTTATTTTATCAATTAAAACGGACATTAACCGCCATCAACCTACAAAATATGCTACTCAAAGGAGATGGTCATTAACTCAGGTTTTTTATGCCTCCTATCTGGACTGAACCATTACAAATCTTTCAGGGGCGCCGATCGTACCAATACGCGACGAATTTATACGAGGCGATAACTTGCATGATATTTTTTTAAACTATATCTGTTTTATAAAATAGCGTCACAATTAAACGTTATAATTATCGCATATCTTTTTATTTCTGTTACGGTAGAGCCAGTTTTATGTATGGTTACCCCTTTGCAAAAAAGACATGATCTGTCCCACACCAGAGCACCAACGGAAAATGGCGACTGTGAAATAGATGGAAGACGAAAGTAAGAAATTATTCAATGCAGCGTTCAAATCGAGCCCTGTCTCCATCTTCACCGCTCGGAGGTAACGTTTGTTTGCTTTTCCATCATCTTTTTGATGTGTGTATAATTGAGTAGCGAGGGAATGATTGTCATTAGCTGTAGTTAAAGCCTGAGGAATAGGTTTTGGTATGGTAACAGCCTTATGGAATGGGTCTGCAGCCCCAGCAAGCAGCATCCAACAACACAGCGTGATATAAACGTCAAAGAAATGCACTGATAACCTCACGGGTACATAGTATAAATGATCCACAATTTGCACTGTATGTTAGGTACCTTTTGGAAACATATCCCAACTACTGTGGGTTGGCATATAAACTGAACTACTGTGTTGAAAGTTTCAGCTCTGTACAAAATCCACAACCGCTCATCAAAAAGCCATTTATGAGGTGCATCTCTTTGCAGTTTCGATGCTGCTGTTTATATATTAACACCTCTCTCTGCTACAGGAGTATTCACTGTGTATAACACTTTTATTGCCCTTCAAATCCCCAAGACACTCTCACTCCTGCGACCTTGTAGTGTTATAAATGGCCACAATTAATCATCTCTAAGCAAAGTGTCAAGTGTATATATATTTATATTCAGCTGTATGTATTCAATGAATGCTGATTGAGTCTAAGAGCTAACTCTGGTGACATTGTAAGTAGCTAAACAGTTTACTTTTTTTACATCAAACAAGCATATTCTAAACCGACAGCTACCTATTGCAAATTCTAGCTCGTAACATTATAGGTATCAATCAATATTGGACTGAATGTCACTGTTAAGCATGCTGGAAGTTGTAGTTATCATCGTAACCAGATGGTTAAACATCCTAATCATCACTAGGGATGTCACGATACCAGAAATCTAGTAGTCGATACCAATACTAGTGAATTTCCACGATTCTCGGTACCAATTCGATACCACGGTAAAAAAACAAAAAAACAACAATAAATCCCATGTAATTCAACACGCACTCTTTTATTAAAAACATTTGAACGTTACAAAAACAGGCATATAGCCTTTAAGTAATAAATAAAAATAATTGACCCATTTTATTTATTTTGGCGTATCAGCGGCATGCTATCAATCGATAGTCAGACGGCGGACGCTACATACTGACCGTGAACGCATCTGGTCTATCAGCTAAGAGTAGTAGGAGCAGGAGGCGGAGAATTTATCGTCAAAGCGAAAAGCAACGATCAATGTCCGACCAACAGTCCAAAACCTAAGTATATTCAGTTTACTATCATATAAGACAAAGGAAAGCGGCAAATCCTCACAATTTTCTTAACAATTAGCCTTGAGGCCAATTTTACGTAGTGGCCAAACTGTGGAATTACAACTTCCGTGTTCGTCACATGATGCCATTGGGCCCAAAAATACTTCAAGATTCAAGATTCAAGATTCAAGATGTTTATTGTCACGCCGGTTGTACAGGTACAAACGTGTGAAATACTTTTTGCCGGGAAGCTCCATTAAAATAATAAATTATATTACTTTTTCCCATAGACTAACATTGGGAATAGGGATGTCCATAATTAACCGTTTAACCGTTAACTGACATTAAGCAGTTTCACAGATTGATGCTATTGGTTAAAACGGTTAAAAGAAATGTTAATAATTAACTCAAAAGCTGAGCGGCTCAGAGGAGCAGCTCGTGACTTTAAGGAGAAAAGCTGGTCCACCTTAACAGCCCACCTTAAAAGGCAGAGCCTGAGTTGCAGGATACAGGAAGTCGGCTCCAGTCTCTGGCTAGCTTGAGCCGAGCGGAGCGGAGTTGTAGTTTCGTAGCATTTATTCACCGACAAATAAACTGTATACACACTGCTACACCTACGTTCACAGCTACAATGCCACCAACAACCTCACACTCACCGCCAACACACACAAACGGTCTGTTGGAAACTTGCTAAAGTTACGCAGACTACATGTGCGGCGGCGAGCCCGAAGACTCCGGCAATGCTAGAGCTGCTAATGTAGCACAAATACACAGTGTTCGTTGGCCATTCGCTAAAGTTATGCCGGGCAGACAAAGTATCGTTACGCCGGGCAGACACACAGCTGACAACCTGCTAAACTAAACTAAATGTGCAGTGGAGACTTTTACTGGGAAAGTGGCTCGCGACACTACACGCAGCATCGTGGCTGCCAAGTTAACGCTCCCGGAGGGTGAACTGGGGACTTCCATCAACGAATATCTGTTGTGCTCCTACAGCTGGTACAAGGCACAAATCTTGTCGGTTAATGGTTAATAATCGGTTAACGAGGGTCGGTTATCGGTTAAGAAAATTTTTAAAAATGAGCATCCCTACTTCAAATTACTTGTTTTTATCCGACCAACAGTCCAAAACCCAAATATATTCAGTTAACTATCATATAAGACAAAGAAAAGCAGCAAATCCTCACAATTTTCTCAACAATTAGCTTTGAGGCCAATTTTACGTAGTGGCCAAACTATGCAATTACAACTTCTGTGTTCGTCACATGATGCCATTGGGCCCAAAAAGACTTTTTCTCATAGACTAACATTGGGAAAGAGACCTCTGTAAATCAGCAGATAATTTTTTTTTTTAGGTAAATCAAATTCCCAGTACGAACACTTGAAAAGCCCTTATTTAAATCGTTAGGCCCTAAAAGTTGTAAAATGCACTAACCAACACTGTTAGCTCTGTCAGCACTGTTGCCATAGTTTCCACTGTTAGCACCATTAGCTGCGAGCCGCCGGCTCAGGCGTTGCCATGTTGAGAGCCATGCGGAGGCAATAAAAATGCTCCCAATCTCACATTTAGCATGTTTTAAAGAAATGCTCAGCAATGTACTCCTTGTCTAGTACCACTAGACCAATTTTCGACAATCAAGGGGTTAAATGGCGAGCTGAACTACACATTAATTCTTGTGCAGTAGGCATCTATAGCGGGACTAAACACAAGCCCCCAGGAAGAGTGCCAGGCTATCAAGCCAATTTTTGTAGTGGCCAAGCTGTGAAATTACAACCTGCAGGTTGGTCACGTGATGCCATTGGGCACTAAAATACTTTTTCCCGTAGACTTGCATTGTGAAAGAGACGTCTGTAAATCTGTGTGCAAAGTTGACATTTTGGCCTGTGGGAGGCAATAGAGGAAAGCTTATGGAGTGTCATAACACCATCCGTTTATACAAATACACAACCTCACCACAAAATATAATAAGATGAATCTATCGAGGTAAAATCCCATAGGCACAAGGACATTACAGAGGCTGAAATTTTATTTAAAACAATTTTACCTTAAGAATACGGAGAGATCCATATTGGAAAGCAACAACCCTACCCAGATCAGTTATCTGTTATTGAGACAGACAGGCTTATGCTTAAAGTGATAAAAGTAAAAATTGAACCTTTGGGATGCTACAGTGATAACTGTGGATTTTGTAGTCAAGCGCTTGTGGTTGAGGGATATCTAAGAAGGCTTTACTTTTCTTTTTTCAGGTCATGGCAGCTGAAATGTCATGTCTGACAGGTGTTGATGAAGACGACAAAGATGCAGATCCCGAGATCAATGCCCTCACACTCCTACAAGAGCCATTGAGAATGGCACAAGAATCAGCCTCTTGCACCGATTCTTTCGGCAAGCCTTCTCTGAAACAAAACAGCGTCCTAGATGTTCTGTCAAACGCAGATATGTTGTCTCCAGTTGGACTGGGAAATGGACCTTCTTCGCATCAGGCTACACAAGCCCATGAACTCAACAGCAACCAAACTGAGAAAGAGGAGGCAAAGAGCATCACCCAACTAAAAACTGTGCAGGAAATTGACACTGCAGGAATTTGGGGCTTTGATGTAGACTCACCTGAGAGCTCATTGGATAATTTTAGTAGTGCCAGTGACCTTCATTGGGACCCTCACAAAGAGTTTATGCAGTTTCTGTGGGAGAACCATGGTGATTCCCCTGGAGAGGAGTCTAAAGATGAAGTCCCTCCTGCCAACAGCCAAAGGAGAAGGAAACGGAAAATGGACATGGTTGTCATGGTGGATCCTTCAGAAGACCTTTACCCTGATCTGAGCCACAAGTCTTCTGAGGAATTGTCTGATACTGAAGACCAAGAAGACTCCATTCCTGTCAGAAAAGTCAGAAAGTCAAGGAAGTTCTCCCCGTCACAGTCGTCACCAACCGGGAATGTTTCCAATTATCCCAATGGAACTGTAAAGGCCATCAAGGAAATCCTTTACAATGCACCTGCGAGGAATTCACATGAGAACAGTATAGGTCATGGGCTTTCACCATTGAAGGGGAGACTCACCATACATTCTAATTCAGAAGAGAAGCCATCATGTTACCCTTGCTCAAAATGTAAGCTCATTTTCAAGAAAGAGCATCATTTGCATCGTCATATGAAGTCTCACGTTGACTCTCCGAATATTTCGCCAAAGCCTTTTATATGCCGAGAATGTGGACAGTCCTTCAGGCAAAGTGGTTCACTTATTGAGCACATGTCCATCCACAAGGAGAAAACGGCAAGACTCGCTGAAGAGATCAGAGGCATGAATGACAAGAAGAAAGAGGAGAAAAAGAAGCTTTTCTGCCCTCAGTGCCCATTTGTTACAGTCTGCCCGAACACATTTGTTCAACATGCGAAAACGCACGAGAAGGACAAGAGAAAGTTTAGATGTGACAAATGTAGCTTCAGGACTCTGAGTGAGAGTGATCTTAGGAGACATAACATTATGCAGCATACTGTTGTTACTCTTGGAAAGCAGATCCAGGATGATGACTCTGAAATCTTCTCCTGTAACATTTGTTCTTATAGAGCTTTTAGCAAAAATGTTTTTAAGAATCACCTTCTGCGGCGCCACCAACAAACTTTTGAGGAAAACGAAGCTGAACAGCGTATTGAGAAAAATGCACAACCACCTAAGGAGCAGCATGTGCCTACTAGTAAAACTCCTGTAGAAGATGCAGAGTTTACGTCTAAAATCTCTATAAAAGATCAAATATCTTCTACAAGAGCTTGTTCACTTAGTGAGTCCAATGACATTTCAGACTTATTCAAAAACAGCAAGAGAAGTCTAAAGTCCCAACTAACCGAATCAAAGCTCGACAAATCCATTAATGTTCTCCTGTCCCGACAAAGACATGGAAAGAAAAGTCCAGAACAGAGGAAGGAAAGCAATAATCACAGCACATCTGTTGAGGATGCCAAAGATGGCTCTGATCAGTTGCCAGGACCATTGACTTGCGAGGTTGAAGATTCTGCTTTATCCCCAAACGGCCATAGGGTGACATACAATGCAGCCGAAATAGATCAGTCAACATTCAAAAAGTCACCATCTAAAAGGAAGATGTTCACCCCATATCGCAACACCTCTGACCAGGACTCATGCTTTATCTTACCAAAACCTCTGCCAAGTCCCAAGAAAATAAACCAAGAAGAAGATGAAGAAGAAGAAGAAGAAGAAGAACTGTCAGACTATGACGAAAAAGACATTTTCCAGTTTAGCGATTCAGATGGCAACACTAACCTTTTTGAAGATGGCATCAAGAAAGAAAAACAAAACATCATTTATACCTATAGCAGGAGAATGTCCATGCGGGGTGCTCTGCAGGCGTCTAAAAGGCTGTTTGAAAAAATAAAGACTGAAGAGCAAGAGCAGACCGACCCTGAAATCAAAGAAGAATGCATAGAAACAGAAGTCTTTCAAGAAACCTTTGACTCCCACCAAATACCATTGATGGAAGACTTCACAGATGATTTGTCAGATTTGGAATCGGACCGCAAGAACTGTCCATACTGTCCTGCCGTCTTTGAGTCGGGTGTTGGATTGTCCAATCATGTCCGAGGGCATCTTCATAGGGTTGGACTGAGCTACAATGCACGCCATGTAGTGTCTCCTGAGCAGGTGGCTTCTCAAGACAGGAGGCCACGAATTCGACGGAATATTAGAGCATACCGGAGATTGAAAAAAGGTAATTGCGTAGTTATTGCATGTTCTTCTATTTAAGGCAAACTATACTTTATTACAACTTGGCTTATATCTCTGTGACTCTGGTCATCAGTGCTATCTGTTATTATTGAGCATTAAACTTATCAATTAATTGCTAAGATTTTTGTTACGTGGCATCATCTCCAAAAATAGGTCCACTGGGGCAACAAACAACGAGGGGTCAGACAATCATACAGGTTGTAAACAACCCCCAGATTAGTCTGATTTATTTAAATGAAACTTACAATTTACAGACTGACTTCTTAAGTCAACTATTACCTAATTTACTTAGCATAGGTGCACTATAAAATTGTACCTATTCTGGGAAAACTCAGCTTGTTAACAACCTGTATGATTGTATGTTGCCTCATTGGACCTCTTTTTAGCCATCTAGTCACGTCTGAGAGATCTCATCAATTATTTTGGTAAGTTCAGTGTTCTCTCAACCGATGGAACCAATGAACAGGCCAGTGAAAATAAAACCCTAGTTTTAAACTGGGTTTAAATTGTAGTTTTCCGTTATATATACTGTTCTGCTTTTTTTTCCAGCGTTACAGGAGGAGTCAGAAACTGATACTGTGAAGAGCATTCACTCCTGTCCATTATGTGGGGACTCATTTGATAACAGGACTGGGCAGTCCAACCACATACGAGGCCACCTCAAAAAGCTTGGCAGAAGCTTTGCATCAAAGAGCAAATCCCCATTAGTTTTACTCCGGGAGTTGATGCGTGACAAGAAGGAGTTCCAGCGGGCAATCCAAATTCTGGGAAAGAGACGGAACCATTTCCAATACGGTGCTTCGCCAAAGCTATCCGGTGTTGATCATCTCACGCCGCAGCCCATTGGAATCCCAAGAAGTAATTCTGTTCTAAGCGTTTGCACTGATGCCAGACCACTGACGCCCACGTTTTCTTTAGTAGAAACGGAATCTGAAAAAGGGCAACTAGAGACTAAAGTGGATGTTAAAAATTCACTCTCAGGCACGACTGCCTTGATAGGAATTCTGAAGAAAAGGAAGTGTCAGGAAGACGGCAGATTAAAGGGGTCCTCTCAAATGTTAAGGAACATGTCCGCAGTTTGTTCAAACGGCGAGCACAGTTCAGGATCAAGATTTGCATCTTCACTGCCAAAGTCAATGTGCGGTAAGTAACTTCCCCTTAGTAGTAACCAGTAGGTTAGACTGGAAGTGTAATTCTCCTGAAGTGTTTTGAATAATTTAGTACAATTTGTAAGAATCTTGTCCTCTTGATATTATTTTTTGTGAAAACTTTATGTTGAATACTTCTGATATGGTAACAGGAAATGTAATAGCAACTTACTAAACAAATGTATTTAAGTTGAATCAAGAAAACTATTACTATATGTATTTTAGTTTTTCAACTTTTGTGTACTTAGAATTTCCTTTTTGAATATGTCAACCTAGTATATGTTGATTCAATTATCTGTGATAAGCCAATATCGGCTCACCAATATATCAGTCTGGCTCTAGTATCGTGTTTGTCAGATTGACAGATTATAGACTAGGTTATAAAAAGTAAAAAATTTAAATTAGACAAGTATATGACCTCACCTGTACATAAAAAAGCCAAACATCTACTAAAAATATCCTGCCTAAGTTTGCGAGAGGTAAACAAAACTTGTTAATCTATCAGATTTGGTGTTGTTAAAGTGAGGTGTCATCAGCATAAAGGCATAGAATGACATTGCCATTATGTGGCCAAAACTGACAGGCATGTTGCACATAAAAATGCAGAACAATGTCATTATTTTTGTTTTGTCTCTTAACCTAGTAGTTATTATCCATACACAGTTTGTAAGATGGAACACAGAAAACGTTTCAATACAATTCTTAATCTTACACTGTGGTACTTTTATAAATTATAAACTTGCCACACAAAGGGAAGGAAGTACCTGTTGTTATTAAGTCCTACATCTCAACACCACTTACAAATATACATGACCATATTTATGTTTTCACTTATTTGTTTGTCTTTGTATTTTTTGTCTTTTTACAGAGAAAGGTGAATTCAACAGGAAGGTGTGCGTCCATTGCAATGCAACTTTCCACAGTGGAGTTAGCTTGTCTAATCACCTCCGGGCATATACAAAACGAAAAAGGAATGCCGTACTTGAAGGTACCAGTAAGTGTCATCAGCTTAACAGTTTAAGTTGAAAACAGAAAGAAAACATCTCCTCCAAGAGCATAGTAGCAGTCTGGGGTATACGTTCTCCACAAGCAGTGTTTTGATTAATTCATTGGTTTTAGTGAGTTAAATCACATTTATTTATAAGGATAATACGTTTTTGTTTTCGCATAAAACGGAGACCTTTTAAAAACAATGAAGCAGACACCCACGTTCGAGCATAAAACCACTGGCAGGAATATGTACCAAATTTCTATGACTTTTTACAACATTTTTTTATGGCACTACTATACTATGACTTTTATTGTCGCCATGTTAGTGCCATGAATATCATTGTTCCAAGAATAAATGAATGCATATTCCAAATTAATTAAGAATCAACGTATATTTTTTATGGATGCATGGTTCATCAGAGCAGACCAACAGCAGTATCAAAGCAATCCTACATTTTTATTGTAGCAAGGGCACATTCACATATGAAGAGTAAATTCACACAACTTCCAGGTTTAAGTTGTTATTCAGAAAGTTGCAGATTTTCATATATCCTCCTCTGAAACACTGATATTTTATTTCCAACTCAAAACACTGACAAAATTCTATTTATTTATGGGAAAAGGTAAACAGCATTCTGTCTTTACAAAAATAATGCCCTAGTTACTTAGGACAGTTTTCATGACTTTTCATCACCATTCATTGCATTCTCAAGAAACAAAGAAGACTTTTCAGCCATTACCTTATTTGCTTGATCATCTGACCAAAAACTATTGATCTGATCAGGCTGCTGGAGGTAAATTCGGCCTACCTAATTGCACCTGAGTAACACTGTATAGGTACGGCAGCAGAAACCTCAAGACTGATACCTCAAAACCTCTGCAGATGTAGCCAACACTGTCTGTGAGGCCAGATACCACAAGAGGTTGTGACGTCCAAATCATAGTTATAATTAGTGTACCAGTGGTTATTTGTGTCCTCCCCAAGGTAAGGATCCAGAAGGGCATCGGCAAGTGAGATATTGCAAAGATTTTAATTGTGGAGATTGGCGGTTGCATCCGTGGGAGGAACAACCTCTTTGTGGCAGAAAGCCTTCAGGGCCTACTTTTCCTGCAGGCCCAGATCATCACACTGAGCCAGACCATTCACCTTACTGTCACAAGGCCAAAACATGAGTATGAATAAAGCGAGGGCTAATAATGACCAGACATCCAAACTGACTGATTTACTGAACTAACAGAAAATGTAAAATTGTTGGAACATCACTTAACAACATTCAAACTTCCCAGTGGTTATCATAGACTTTGTGTCCATTTACAACCTTAAATTAGCAAGGCTATGCTGTAATATCAAAGGTATTGCTGTAATAAAGTTAATTCTGTCTTTCAGCATTTGACTGTAAAGTGAGGAGGCAACGCTCACGGCCTGGCTCTAAGAAGAAGACACTGCCCTTACCACAGACTCCAGAGGAAATGTACAGACTCACCTGCAGGTAATGCTTGTATTTTGTTTATAATATACTCTTTTTAAATGGTGAATAATATCGCATCTGCAGTCCAACAGACTTCAACAGTGATTGTTGCCCTGGGCAACCAGATTTGGACCACCATCAAATGTTTGTTGTGGTCTATTTGCTTCTGTTGCCAACCATTTTTCTTTTATTTATAAAACAAAAACTGCGTAGATGACGGAGAGACCTGTTGTCATGGCTGAACTCCCAAAAACGGTGAAACTGAGTGTGGAATCATATGTCACAAACAAGCATTGTGATGATCACACAGATTGTTATACTAAGTGGACAATGACATTTTTTCTACTCTACCATTCATAGTGCACCAATGGAAACATGGAATCATAACAATATGAAGTTAATCCAGTTCATTGTCCGTGTATTTCTGTTTTTTATTCTCTAACTATAGAGATAAATGCTCAGATGGTCCAAAATTAGTTACTTGTAAATGCTGTCCTACAAATATCTGAGAGAGACTGCAGCTCTGCTATGTGAGGCTGTACTTAGCACAGTGGTGTTTTGAGCTAAATGCTAACATGCTAATGTTTAGCAGGTGTGATGTTCACCAAGGCCTATTAAAGGAGGCTGGGTCACGGGCAGACAGCTGTGCAGTGTAACTGAAGCTGCGGTCGTGCGTTGCGATTGGCTAAATTTCGGCGAATGCAGACCAGATTTTACAGCTGAGGCTGATGGGAATGTCATTAGTTTTGCAGGTATCTGATCATAAACCAAAGTATTAATTACAATTTGGACCTGATGGTGGCACTAGATGAAACATTAAGGGATCACCAAAGTTACTACAATTAATCCTGAGGCGAGGCCTATTGAAAGAGGCTGGGACACAGTTTTGAGCTCTGGGGTACGACACATGCAGAGTGTAATTGGAGCTGCGGTCGTGCGTTGCTACCGGCTCAATTTCAGCGAGTGCAGACCAGATTTTACTGCGCATGTGTTGTACCCCAAAGACATGACGCGTTGATGACGCATGAAATCGCCTTATTCCACCCTCTTTGTCCTGAGGGGGACACGACTGTCCATCTCATTGCATCCAATAATTTCAGTCTGGATCAAAGTGGTGGAACAACCGTCAGACCAATATTCCCACCCCCTAGACACGCTACCAGCATGAGTCAAACCCACTGCGTGTTGGTATATTATTATCAATCTCTTCCTCTCTTTACAGGTTCTGTGACCTCGTCTTCCAGGGTCCCTTGTCGGTCCAGGAGGACTGGATTAAACATTTACAGAGACACATTATGAACACTAGTGTCCCTCATACCGGGCTAGGCATGGTAGAGGTCACCGCGCTGTCCACTGACCCCCCGACCCTCAAGACTGACCAAGACAGCTCCCTGACAGCCACACACACTGCCTCGTGAAGCCAATGGGGACCTTTTTAGTTTTCACTGACCTGTATGTGTATGTACATTGGATGTTCTTTCACCTTTTTTTTTTTTTTAAGTCAATGAAATACTGGCCAAAAGTACAATATTGCTCAATGATGGAGATATTGTGCATGTTTGGACAGATGAAAATGTTAATTATTTTGGATATTGTTACCTTTTTTTCTGTTTTTACATGGTCCATTTTTTGGAAATACAATTCCAGATGGACAGACTGTTTTTCCTGTTTTATGCAGTAATGTAGTGTGGAATCCATTTCTAATGAAGACAACTTTTACCTCAGATTTATCATGGTTTGAGTCCGTTTTTGTCAACATTTGGGAGCACCCCTCTTCTGTATCAATATTCACATTTAAAAAAAAAAAATACATAGAATCACGTTTCTTTTGTATTGCAACACGTTCAAATCCAAGCCCACAGTCTCTGTTTTCAGGCCACAGAGTTGGTGAGATCGACTGAAAACGACAGCACCTGAAAGCTCACGATAAACAGTTCCAGGAATCACACAAGTGGAAAAATGAGCTACTATACGAGAACAAAATGAAAAATGTCTGCAAACTTGTTATGCATAGAAAGTGTTTCATAGTATTTCAGTAACTGCATTGTTTCTAATACAAAATTAAAAACTGAAGGTGGCTAAGAAAAAAAGACACACTCTGCACAGCCAGTGTTGACAGTGCCCTTCATACATGTCACCTATATTTAATGTTTAAATATACTGTTTTGAGATAATTTAATTTTAAATGTACTATATCACACAGATACAATGCTTAAAACATTTGTGTTGTTCTAAATAAAAAAAACAAGAAACAAGTTGACTTTTTCAATCTTTTTTTTCACACAAATTATAAAACATTTAATCTGTACATTTTTTTAAATTACAAACTTTAGCTTCGTAAGGTGACCAAATGGTGATGACTTGGGAGTTCAGTATCTAACGTTAATTGTTTATTTTCACAGCAGCCATTTTGACATGTGATAGCTGGGTAAACACAGGTATAATTAATAACATTAATTATAACCCTCTTCCATTTAGGCTCTGGTAATGTGCATGCTGGCTCACTGGAAGGGCTGTGACAGTAAATATAGTTAGAGCATACTTTGTTCACTTCCACCTGTGTTTACCCTGCGATGACGTGTCAAAATGGCTGCTGGGAAAAGAGTCAATATGTGACAAAATGTGAAATGGCAAACCATGTGTGAACAAAGATGCAAGAAAATCCATATAATGTGTGAACAAACGTTGATTCAAGATGCCTCTATTTATTCAGACAAATCCTGAATGACAAACTGTACACTCTCTTAGCAATATACTGTACATTAGTGGTGTCAAAGCATTCATGAGTGGTTGTGATTGAGATTTTAAGTCCATAGTTCTCCATCTGAAACAAACAGCCTCCCAGCGCAAATAGTATTTTGGAGACTTTCAATGGTTTCCATCATTCAAATAGGCTGCCACCCTGAAAGAAAAGAAATGGTTGTTGAGCAAACATCTGTAGAGCTTGATGTAGTCCAAGTGCAGTCCATTTTAATACTAATTACTAGTAGCCTTGGTGGATACTATTTGCTAGTACTACTAATTATATATAATGTACTAAGGCTGACAACAAATGCATTAATTAAGATGCAATCAGTGATTCTAATCCAATATACTTTTTGTCAAAATCGGTCCGTTCTGTGTGTGTGCTCACGTATTCATACACAGCCCTGGCTATGTAAGAAAGAAAGTGGCTCGAACCTGATCTGTAATTGCTGTGATTGGCCTCAGGCCCTTCTCCCCCATTTTATTTGTATTAGCAAACAGAGCAAATTGAAAACCAGTTTAATTTGAATTTCAAATTACTGACTCTGTGCCTTCAAATTAACAATTTGTGTCAAAATAATACTAAATTGAGATCTCAAATGACGTTGTTACACAGTAGCCAATGAATGTTATAGATGGCATGTTGTGTTTAACAGTCAAAACCTAAAATATGCCCATGTATCTGGGTCCAAAACCAAAATAAAACTGAATTGTATCCAAGCAGTCCCTAGTTTAAATGGCATCTATACAAATGGAATGAAAGTGATAATGCTGCTATTAATTTCAGGCAGTTAATGAAGTAATTCATGAAATATTACGTCAGAGAATTATCTACTAAATCAACTAAGTATGCAAATTCTTTATTGAAGGAAATATTTCTGAAGTAGTTCCTTCCTGTTCTTTCTTAAAAAACACATTTTTCCATGGTGCCATTAGTTGTGTTTGAATACTTTTGAAATGTTCACTCTACCTTCAGGAAGTGTTCAAACTGAGGCTTCAGCTCCTTCATCATGATTTCTGCTTTGTCGAGGCAAGAACGTCTCTGCTGCACTTGAAACTCCTTCAGAAAAATCAATCCCCATCATAATCATCATCACTTGAACTCATCCGTTCTAGGGCCAACGTCGAATTTACAAATAATGAAAAAAGATTAATGTTACGCTACATTACAGCAGTGTTACCTTTGTGTTGCAGAGGTGTTCCTGAGAGGTAATGTGAGTGTGCACCGAGGATGCAGATGTGGATACGAAGACACTGCAAGCTGCACAGTGGAACATCTCAATCTTTGTCATGTGGTCATTTTCCTGCAGCGCTGACAAAATAAAGATCAGACTGTATTTAGGCTGTGTTCGTCTGGAACAGAAAATACTGTAATAAGACAAAGTTCTTTACCTTGGAGTGCACCATCCTCTATGGCTCGGCCGCACTGATGGCTTTTATAAAGCAGGACTTCCTATAGACATAAAAGAAAAAACGTCTATCACCACCCAAACACACCAATGCACCAACATTTGTTTATGTTTCTATGTTATATTTAGGTTGAAAACAAGAAACTGTTGGGAGGAAGTAGAACACTACTACTGCACAGATTAGGGATTCAACCCAGGAATCTATGTATCATCTCTTACCTGTAGGAAGGCTATAACCAGGTCATCATAATTGTTCTGCTGCTGGATGTGCTCCAGGGTGTCCCAGTGACTCTTGCTCTCTAAGTGATCCTCCAGCTCCTGACTATTGGCTAACTCAATGTCACAAAGATCACACATGATAGGGATCCTAAAAGAAAAACATGAAAAACATTCAGTGTTGCAAAATATGAAGTATTGAACAGCTAAATGCAGACTTTTAAACAGCCTAAAGTCCTCATACAAGCTTACAGTGAGGACCGTTGTTAAGACCAAACAAACAACCAAAAGACTCTGAAATTATTAACAAAAGTTAATATAGAGGTTGTAAAGCTGTTTTCAAAACAAACTCCCATAGACCCAAAAGGCCTTCGATCAGTCGTCAATCAGATCAACAGAACTCTCACATCATAATAATGCTTGGTTGCAGAGTTAGTTGAAGCTTTGTAATTACAGTGGCTAACATTTGTAGGACCAAAATAAGGAGCTAGCAAAGATGTAAAGCAATTCACATGAAATGTTATTAGTTTGCGCAACAATGTTGTCTCTCACCTTGGTCATTCACTTGGTGTTTACACTGTACCACACTGTCTATAACTGCAGTGGCAGACTATTTCAGTTACGACTAGACTGAGCTATTCAAGCAGCTTTGCACAAGACATGTGGAGTTTATTCAATTTGGGGAATTAGATTAACATTTTAGCTGATGACAGCTAATAACAACCAGCCTCCCAGCATAAGAACATAGTTGAGTGGATTTCTTATTCTTCACAATATTCATCCTGATTATCTCAGGACTTTAGTAACTTCAACTACAGCAACTTTCTTTGCAAACAAGCAGTGAAGTTTATCATCTTTCTATATGGATTGAGGCTATACATTTGTGCCACAAGTTAATCCTGCATGATTTTAGCCAAACTATATCAGAAGACAATATGAAACATAATGAACATGCAGACATGTGTGTCCTTGTTGCAATGGCCAGTGAGTGTGATGTTACATGTGGCATCTTTAAACAATGGGGTATCAGTATCCTTGGTTCTTACTTGTCCATTATTATATTTCTGTTTCTGTTTCTTGGCACCTCTGTGGGAGGAGGGATTTGGTCCCGTCCTGAAGAACAACATCATACACAGAATTATTATTATTAGGTTCAAGGAGGAAAATGAAGTACTGCTTTATTCATTCAAAAACGATTCTTGGGTGTTGTAAAATAATACTCTCAAGACACAGATTTAAAACATTTAATCCATGCTATCATGTTTCTCCCCTATTTATATTTACAGTTTTTCTCATTTGCTTTGGCTCAATTCTTGAATAAGAATTATTGTTTCAAAACAATAACTTCAAATCTCTGAACAATTAGTTTGTTGTTCACAACAGATCTTAATTTTCTCATTCATTCAAGCACATTGCATGTGTGTTTTTGACACATGTGCAAAAGAGGAAGTACATTTTATCTACAATTTGCACAATAACCACCTGCACATGGCTTGCTGATCAAAACTAACGAGTGGACTCTCAGTGAAACATTCTTTCATCATTTGAGCAATCACATGCAAAACGATCCATTCAGTTATCAAAATCTGTCAGACATAGGCTACATGCATATTCCATACATCTATGACGTTATGTAGGCATTATGTAAGCTACTGTGAGGACGTACAATCTGTTGTTTTTTACTGAACTTTTTTCATTGTTGATGGTTCTTTTTTTGCCATGGATGACATTTTGTGGCAAATTTTCTGTTCACTGTATATGACTTTATATGAAAGATCAAAGGTGGATTTTCTGTTTATAATACACGTAACAAGTTGCTACACAAATACATTTACTGTAAACACAAATGTGCATATCCTGTTTCTGTTTACACAGTATTGTACAGTATTGACTTTTCCCAAACGGGAAATGAGAATCTAAAAAGCTCAGTGTGATACACAATAGCCTCCAGCTAGACAAAACTGACATTGTGGTAGAGTACAGAAAGCAGCCAGTGTCGACAAAAAAGGAGAACAAAACTGAGATTTGCATAAACAATACATTTCCGAAGTTAACTGTTCACACGAAGACAAAACAACTTTTCATTTTGGTGGCCAATTTACTGACACAATAACTGGGTTTTGAAGCATGAATGTTTTGGGTGAGTTACTACCTTTTGTAGACATGCAATAGAGTTGTGATAATTGCACTTACAGTTTAACTGTTTAAAAAAAAAAAATGAGAAAAAATGTAATTTGAAATGGTGAGGCAAAACACCAATTTACCTGTTCCCACGTATTCCGACATATGTTGATAGTCCCGGTGTAACCTGGGTGGGGATAATCTAACAGTAGTCATCTACAGAGGAGAGAATGGGCTCTAATTAGTACCAAGTATCACAGTGTCATCACTACAGATTAATAAAGTACAACAAACAGACTGTGTATTCTGTTGAAGTCTACAACTGAAGATCGAGTATAACAGAACACAAACTGCATAAATGTTTAAATTCAGAAAACAAACATGTTTCAGTGTTATTGATGATACCTCTCTCCTGTATTCTGAGACTATTATCCTCTCCTCCCCGTTGGTCCGCTGTCCTCCATAAGATGCAGGAATATGTTGGGTGGAGGAGTTGTGAATGAGCCTGTCAGGGCTGCAGACCCGGTGGTCCAGAGGTTTATTTATGGAGTCATAATCCGGACGCTCAAGTGATTCAGTGTCGGGGCTGTAAGCCTGTTGTTCTGGCAGTCTCTGACCTGGACTGAGATCCTGACTCTCGGTGGGTCTGGTTTCGGGGCTAAAGTCGTGGCTGTCGAGGGGTAGACTCACTGACTCAGAGTAGGATGAGGCCCAGCGGCGTTTTTTTTGGCCACCTCTACTTGCAGGCAAAGGCTGATGTTCCAGGATTTTATCCTGTTTGGGTGGGGATTGGTTGTGGTCTTGGGCCTGTAGGATCTCATGCTCAGAGTCTGATGAGATAGGGTCGTAAGGATCATAAATCTCAACCCTGGGGGTGACAGGAGAGGAATTAGTGTGTGCGTGTATGTTATATGCAATTTACTGTTACATAGATCATCTGTAAGGACATGATGACGTTAATCACTGAATGTTCATACACACTACAAATCTGCTAACAACCTGTATGAACTGTTGGGGAAAACATTTTGGAACGAGATAAAACTAATAAGAGGCTGTGCACATTTAGTGAAATTTCACACTGCATCTTTCCTGCCACTTTTACCTGAAGGGGCCACCTGGAATAATACACAACGAAGTCTCCTTCAGACAGCCCATATTTCAACATATGTCAGACTAGACAAAGATAAAGGCTCACATGTGGGACGTCCTGGATTGTGACTACATGAGACTCATTTTGTCAATTCACTATAGACATCACTGACTTGCTTACCTTTGTGGACTGCCAGCGCCTGTGTCCGTGTCCAGAGAGTCATCTTCTCCATCTAATGGTTTGAATGAAGACTTCCATTTATCAACACCGGATTTTGCTGTGTAATACAAAAGGTAAATAGCAATGAAGATAGGACTGTCCCGAATACCATTTTTTGGGCTTCAAAGCTTCGGTGAGAAATATTCAAAGGTATTCCAAGCTTCGCAGAGCGGCACAGCAGGCTGACATCTTCTCCATCTCCCCCGTTTCAGTACCGCTACCGCACTACTGTACACGCACCTCTACACACAACAAACAGCAATATCCATCTGAGAATAACTAATAATTAATGGTGACAATGACTAATGAATAATTTTGTGGGATTATTCCTTATTTCATGGGCTATTTGGGGATTTATATATTATTATTACATACTCATATATAAAAAATAAAAAAAATAATTTGTTGTTTGTTGTGTGTAAAGGTGCATGTGTGTACAGTAGTGCAGCAGCAGCACTGAAATAGGTGCGATGGAGACAGAGAGACAGAAAAACAGTCAGTCTGCTGTGCCATGAAGCTTTGAATACCTTTGAATATTTCTCACCAAAGCTTCGAAGCCCCAAAAATTGTATTTGGGACAGCCCTAGATAATACAGACTGGGGCAAATTAGTGGCCCAGGGGTTAAGGTGCAACGGACCACTGCAGTGGGTAGACTGTTTGTTGCATGTCACTCCCCATCTCCCCTCATTTCCTGTCATCTCTCTACAACTCTGTAATAGACCCTTTTCACAGCAGACATTTTGCAGGAAAAGCACAGGTGTAAATAATCACATTAACGATGGCTCCATTCCATTGAGTGTCCTAACAAGCCATGTCAGTGAATGAGCATGGACAATACCAGAGCCCTTGAACTGGCTCACCTACATGGCATGCAGCTGTGGTTAATGTTATTAAGTCAACCTGTGCTTTTCCTGCATTGGTAGGTCAAAATATCTGCTGTGAAAAGGATCTACAAAGGCAAAAAAAATGCCCATAAATATAAAAAAGATCCATTCATTGTGATGAATTACAGTCAGAGTGAATGTAAAAAGATGATCATACACACATGAACATACAGAAATGCATTTTTACATATAGAAATGAATCAAACAGTAAACAATACAGCAGCATGATCTGTTAAATGGTTAGTTGTGATGTAAAGTAATATGAAGTAAATGAGCTTAGACATGCAAAACCACTGGTGTGGCTGTTTTTCTAGGTGTGCTTCAATGTCCACAGAAGTTTACCTGAAGCTTTCTTGGCTGGTTGTGATTTAACAGCCGTGTCAGGTGTCCTGTTCTTGGATTTGTCTGCTAGCTTCACTGGGATGTGTAGCATAGCTTCTTTGAAGTTCTGGGGTATCCTGTATTTATCACAAAACATGAAACATGAGCAATACTACAGAGCAAAGTGAATACAACTAAACTGGGAAAAAAAGTTCTGAAACTTGTGTTTGGTGGATTATTTCTCTCTTGTTACAATGCTAATTGGCATTGTATTTTACATGGTTGGAAAGCCTGTTTATTTACCTTCACAATGATGTCCAACTTGTAAGGATCATGCATTTGTGGGATGAGCAGCACAGCTGATTATGTGGGTACATGGCCAATGGTAAACACTGTATTCTCCTGTTGGTGTTGACTATCAGTAACAAGGAAAAAACAAGACATATTGGCTATTTTACACTTTATTCATAGAGAGTTCAATCATCCAATCCACCAAACAACTCAAAACAAGAGTCAACACCAACAGGAGAATACACTGTTTACCATTAGCAGAGCATTTTGGCAAATATCCCTTGGGTGCTCCCCACATAATCAGCTGTGCTGCTCATCCCACAAATGCATGATCCTTACAAGTTGGACATCATTGTGAAGGTAAATAAACAAGCTTTCCAACCATGTAAAATACAATGACCATTAGCATTGTAACAACAGAGAAATAATCAACCAAACACAAGTTTCCAAAGTGTAGCAGAGCAGAAAGGCAGAGTGGTGTGTTTTTAATCAATGAACAACAAAAACAGGCTAGCAGACTTAGCTCGCTAGTTTAGCATGTTGAGCTGTGAGCTTTAGTACAGTACAGTAGCTACACAGGTAGAGTTTAGTCTCTGTATACAGTCAACAGAGACACACTGTCAGACACTAATGCAGCATGCTGGACGTTGTTGATGTGAGACTTCCTTCAACACAGCAGGAGCTACCGTTAGCTCGGTGTTGGGAGTGAAGGTGTTAGTGATCGTTACCTTCCAGGAGGAGGTTGGATGTAGACTGGAGGAGCTCCTTTAACTACTGCTCTGGGTGTGAAGGGAACATTATCCTGACGGTTCATTATCGGGTTGCTTTATAGCAACATAGAGAACATGTGTGTCAGAGAGAAGTGAAGCTAGTTCACTATTCCTACTGACTGATGGTTAATAGATGCTGACAGCTGCCGACAGATGGCAGCACAGTAAAGCACATGATGGACCTGCTGCTGGAGGGAGGTGGAGAGATAGATGGATGGATGGATGGATAGGTAGGTAGGGAGGGAGAGAGATGGATGGATAGGGAGGGAGGGAGAGAGATGGATGGATGGGTAGGTAGGTAGGGAGGGAGAGAGATGGATG